>JAHWLF010000795.1:0-11068 GCA_024679295.1 Phytophthora parvispora
GGACGGAGAGAGCCTGCCCGACGACGACGAGGCGGACAGCGCGGACGGCGTGTCGTTTAACCTGGACGGCACGGGTCGGCGGCAACGCAGGCCGTCGGACGAGCCGCTGTTCCAGAGGAGGAGGAGCGACTTCCACCAGTCAGGAGCGAGCGTGGACGGCAGCTTGGACGGCGTCAGGTCCAGCATGACGTCGGCCTCCGCGTCCTCGTCGAACGCGATCGAGTATTCGCTCGTGGACAAGCTGCGGCTGCTGGAGGTGGCCAACTCGTCCGCGTACGCCGTTAGGATAGAACGGTACCCCAAGCCGTCCAGTACGTTTAGCAGCTTGGAGCGAGACCGCACCAACTTCCCCAGCTTCACCGAGAACAAGTATGAGCGATGGCTGGGGGACCTGGTGGTGCCGGACTGCGCGGTGGTATCACATCACATGGAGGCGGAGCGCAACCGCCTGCCACCCCCGAGACAGTTGAAGAACCAGCAATTCCACGCGCTCGTGTCGCTGCCGTTCGGGCGAGAGTTTGTCAACACGTTTTTCAAGCAGATCACGCACTACCGGTACTTCGGCGAGGACAAGGAGAACCGCGAGCTCGTGCGCATGTACTTCGAGAAGGTGTCGACCACCGGCATGACCGACGAGAACTGGGCTCAGAACCTGTCGCCGAGCGATTTGGAGTTTGTGGTGGGGTGCAGCATAGAGGTTTTGCAGGAGGCTGCACGCCTGTACGGCCCAAAGCCCGTGGTCCCGCTCGCGACGCACCTCTCTCTATCGATGCTGTCCACATCATCGTCGGCATCAGCGCAAGGCAACAAAACTACTATTTATTGGATCCAGCAATTCCAGGACATCCTCGTGCACTGCGCAGAAGCCTTCCCGCAGTACTCCAATGTTGTCGCGCTTATCGAACTGCGATACGTGTGTCACCACCTGGCTGGATTCGCGAGCGGAGAGTACGAGTACAAGTGGCAGATATGCAATCAGTTGCCTGCGTTTTTGCCTTTGGAACCTGTGGTGGGCGATTCGGCCTCCCAGATCGTCAATGAAGTCCTCCAGTACTATGGCGCATTGTTCCAGCACCTGAACACAAGCCCAGAAAGCCGCAGCAGCAATCGCTACATGGGACACAAGTCGCCTGCTGAAAAGCGGAGTCAGCCGTCAGAGGACGCAAGACAGTTTGCTCTGTCCTCGGATGTCATCTGTCTTCAGGCGCTCATCCTGTGTGATATCCAGAGCTTGTACGACAGCAAAAGCGCGTTGGCTGAGATCTCTCTTCCTGCCCTTGAGGAGCTCCTTGAGTTTGAAGATGACGAGGCAACCGTAGACCCCATATTGGTGGGGTTGCTACCGCACAACCGTGATAGCCGCAGCAGCTCGTCATCATCCAATCCTGATTATCGCGATAGTGGATATGAACGCGGTGATCTTTCGAAAGGACTTGGTGGATGGAGCGCAAGCCTCAAGCTGTTTGAGTTGCTGAGACCGTCATCACGTTCGCGCAACTCGGCGCTGAGCTTCTTCTACGAGCGAATATCAGCTGCAAAGTTTTCGCTTGTGAAAGCGAAGTGTGCATCGGTGTTGGCTGCCATGCATGTTTCCTCCACCACATCTCACGGTAACCTGCGAGTAGCGGAATCACTAGCATACGAGGCATTACGCTTGCTGGAGACGTGCTCAAAGAAGGCTGTGACAAAGCTGTCTAAATCGTCATCACTGCGTGGCCGCGACAAGACCACGGCAGTATCCTACTTCAGCATATTTAACAACGATGGACTCCTCTCCGACTTGGGCCGCGAGGCACTCGAAGGTCTGGGGAACATCTTGATCAAGAACAACAAATACCGATACGGCATCCTGTGTCTCGAAGCAGCTGGCGCCCTGTTCAGTTTTCTGAACCAGGGCTGCGAGTATGAAAAGCTGGATCGTCTTCTTTGCAAGCTTACACTGGAAGCTGACGACGTCCACCGAGCGCTTCCATTGCACGAGAAGGTGACGAGCGCTGCGCAGCGACAAGGAAACATCACGGTATATGTGTACCTAACACAAGAGATGACCAAGCTGTGGATTCGTGAAGGAAATTTCACGCGCGCTGAAGAATATTTGGCGACGGCCTGCCATTTCCTGCGAGACCACACGAACCTCCTTCCGCCACACTTCCTTTCGTCTGTTATCAACGGGAGTTACTCGAGCAGTGAAGCACCGTCCAGTCGTAGTGGCACGATGATGACCGCCACATCGAGCTCTGTGTCGTCGTCGCTTTCGGGTTCGTTCCACCTCTCGTCGCGCAGCACAGGAAACGCGAGCGAGGTGGATACTTGGTTGAACCACGACATTAACCTGCACTTGCTCGTCCGTGACGTGTACCGCTCCAGTGGGCGATGTTTAGAAGGTATGCGCGTCCTCGAACACCTCCTGAACTACAGTACCCGACTGCCTCGTGGAAAGCGCACCCAATTGCGTATGCTGCTGGCTGAAGATGCGCTTAAAATGCGCATGTTTGACATTTGTCGTCACATGTTCTCGCTGATGGAACGAGAGGCAACAGCTTTTTGTGATCGGCTGCAAGAGAACATTAAGGGTTTCAGTGGACCGGGGAGTAGCAGTGGCACTGGCCCTGGAACGAGCAGCAGTGGTGGTGGTCGAAGTCTTGGCGGCATGGGTAGCGAAGCTCGCTACTGTTTCGACATGTCGTTTACTCTCCGTTATATCGTTTGCCGCGTCAAGTTGTATCTCAAGCTGGGTGACTACTGCAACGCATTTGCTTGGCTGTCTTTGGCGCACGTGAAGAACGACCGTGACAATGTTCGTAAGCAGGCCCAACTGTACGTTCTTGATGGCAAGGTGCTTCGTGCTTTCTGTCGAGAGCAACAGGAGCGTGAGTGGGAGCTCCGCCGGGATGGTGAAGAGCGTACTCGAAGAGGACGTTCGATGGGCTCCACCTTTGTCGGAAGCGTTGTGTCTCCGGCACAGGTGGAGGAAATGCTGAAGCCTTTGGGTGTATCAGTTTATGGCTTAAACAAGGACGAGAAGCAGCGTCTACATGAGCGTATGGTCCTCTTTGGTACGTGCGTTCGAGACGTGGACAAGGCTGAGGAACAAGCGCAAAATGCGTTTTGGACGGCGTTCGATTTGTATCGAGTGCTGGACGACAGCCTATACCAGCTCAAGGTGATACTGGAGGTGGTTTCTTTCATGCTTGCACCAATTCAGCGATCATTCTTCGCACTTGGTAGCAACATGGATGACGAGATGCTCAAGTCCCACTTGCATCGTCGGAGCTCCGGTAAAGGATCGTCGGCGCTGGAGTTGGAGGACCTTGGTGGCGATGATACGATTGAGAAGACGCGGAAAGTATTGCTGGAAGCGCAAAAGCTGCTTCGCCCAGCGTTGAATTTGGCGGAGCAAGTGGCAAGTCCCGCGTGCTTCCTCCGAACTCTGATTTTCTGCAGTGAAGTGTGGGTGTGGCTCGAGCGCATCGCATCATATAAGAGCGAGAAGCACTTGAAGGAAGCGACTGCTTTCTGGGAGGAGGCTGTTCGCGTTATGAAGGGTGTATTCTTCCGGCGTGTTGCATTTCATGACGTGGCGGATGCAAATGTGCTACATTCGTCTGGCTTCAGCAACGACTTCACGATGCCGTATGCGCGAGGTCTCAACAAGGGCCGCTTCTGCGTGGTTCCCATCTTGAATTTCAGTGAAGGATTCATTGTCAAACTGGAAGCTATGACCCTGCAATTGATCCTTGCAGCGTGCCAGATCCAGCAATTTGAGCGCGTACCCGAGTACGTTGAAGAAACGCTGCTTTTGCATCTCGACGAGCTGTTGAGTGCGCGGATGTGCTTGAGCAGCATTGTTCACCAGCTGCAAACGTTCCGAGCGTTGCAAAGATCACACAAGCGACTTCCTCCAAGTGGCTCCTCATCAAATTTGGCCGCCGCCGCCGCTGCTGTGCCTTCTGGATCTAGCGTGTCTGTCTCCAGTGTGGGCAGTAGCAACTCGAGATCTTCGTCATTCTCCGCAGTGATTCCCGTGCCGTCACCACAGATGAGTGGCAGTGGGAAGCAGGTATCGACGCCGTCACCAAGCGCTAGTGGCGTAGCGGGAGGAAAGCGAGCTGGCCACAAAAAGAATCAGTCCATGTCGTCAATATCGGAGTTGTTGGCGTCGAACACGCTATCGCCGTACCAAGAGGGCTCCGCGTCCTATGGTGCTCCCAGTGGTCTGAAAAGCTCAGCTACACCTCGAACAGGCTTGGCTTCGTTAAGCGAGCGACCTAATGTACCGCCTTCTTCGACAGCAACGGGGAAATCCACCAGTACAGCCCACAGCGGCCACACTACGGCCGTGAAGAAAACTGGAGAACGGAAGCCGCGACGGTATACTCGAGAACGATCGCGCTCAGCTCCCCAGCCTGCTGTGCCGAACTATCCGTCTCCGAGCGCCGATGCGTCATTTTCACGAACTGGAGAAGGCCGTCCTCATGAGGGTGGAAGCATGCCTGTCCTTACCGAGTCGGGAGAAAGCAGTGATAGCTCTATGAAGCGCACTTCATCCGTGAAGTTCATTGATCTGGGAGACCTTCGCTCGCTGCCGCCCGGAGAGGACTTCGTCCTGGGTCGCAGCGATGGGTTTGCGCACGACGAAGGCAGTAGTTCGAACGGAGCTATTGGCTTGTGCGATTTCGATGAGGTGCAGTCCGAGAAGCTGTGGTGGATTTTCAATTTGTGGCATGACGCGAAGGCCAAGTATGTTGAAGGCAAAATCGAGACATCGGAGTTCAGGTCGCGCAACTTGCGTTACCTGAGGACTTTGCTGGATGCTTTCGATCCGCAGCAGATTGCGGTGCTTTACTTCGGCGGTCTCGATAGTTCTTCAACAGATTCTGTTGTGACCCCTGGTGGAACTAGAATTCCAGCTGCTGTGAACACTGGCAACCCGAATGGGATGCTGGACTTCGACGTCTCGCGGATGAATTCGCATGCGCTGATTCAAGATCGGCAGCTAGTGCTTTCGATTGGCTACGATTATGCACCAGAAGTGCGAACGCCGTTTGGGACTCATCCCAAGCTTCAGTTCAAGGTGTTTGATGTGCATGAAGGCGACACCAATGCGTGGCGTCAAGAGATCCCACGCCCTGAATGGTATCTGGCAGAGTACGACATGATGGAGGCCGAGGAAGCGGCTGTAGGCGTTGGAGTGTTGCGGACAATGCGGCTGCTAGGCGCAAAGCTACTGGTGAAGTTGTTGGGAGTACTGCTGCTGGAGAACTCGGTTGTGGTGGTCGGTAATTCCTATCCACAGATCCAAGAGGTGACCACGAGCCTGTTGAAACTGCTGGAGCCGTTTCGGTGGCAACACACTTTCCTGCCTTTCGTGCCCGTGACGTCATGGCGATTCCTTCACGACGCTGCGTTTCATCACGCGCAAGCGGAGTTGGCGGCTCGACCGAAGAGCCGTAGGTCATTTTCTAGGCTTTCGCACGACTGGCGCGCATGGAGCAGTGGTGGCAGTGGTAGTGCTACGGGCTCGTACTCTTCATCACGGGGCAGCACTGATAGTCTCAACGGAGGTGGGAATAGTTCGTCAGCCGCAGTCTCGTCGGATCCAATGGATGAGGAACCACCGTTTCTCATGGGCGCTACGGCTGACACATGGCAGAGCTGTCTGGCCTTCTCGAAGAAATGCGGCAATGATCCCCGCTTGCTTGGATCGTGCGTTGTGGTGGTTGATCTTGATGATGTGGACTCGCTGGTGACGGACAAAACGTTCCGAAATGCGGTGCCTTTGCCGAAGAAATGGCGCAGACAGTTTTTGGAGCGAGTTGACAAGATCACCAAGCAGCGCCACAAGATGCGGATGAAGATGAGCCGCAGACACTCATCGCAGCAGCTTGTGTCCAGTCGGGGGCCCACTACACCCGCCTCGGCGTCCGGTGTGACCTCCCAGTCGATGCGGTCGCCAGTGGGGGCATATCCCCCGATGGACGTCACTTTACGTAGCTTCGATGACGGACTAAGTAGCAGTAGATCTGGATCGAGCTGGATGATGACCCCAGTCTCAACTAGCGGCGTGTCCGACTCGGACAGCAACTACCAGGGAGCTCAGCCGTCGTTGGACCCGAACGGACTGGATGATCGACAGTATTATGACTCGGAGTGTGCCGCAGCGTTCGTCAGCGGTCTCCGCGAGTTCTTTGACAAGTTGCTGGGTCTGTGCGCTGAAAAGGAGCGCAAGGCCAAGGGCAACAAGAAGAAAAAGAGCCCGAGCAGCAGCGGCCACTCGAAGCGTCAGGAGATCAAGTCGTGGTTCTCGTCGTCGCACGACTTCGACGCGTTCGTGGACAACTTCCAGAACACGGACTTGCTGGAGGCCTATGAGAAGGAGAAGGCTGCAGCGCAGGCAGAAGCCCAGGCACAGGCGAGGGCCATGCACCAGCTGGAGCGCCAGTCGAGCGAGCACGAGGTTAGTTCTACCAGCAGTGGTCGCAGTGCCACACGATTCGGCGCCACGCCCAAGTCGCTCGTGAACGCCTTCACGCCGCAGCAGCTCAAGAGCTTTGGCAGCTTCAGCAGTTTGACGGCCAGCAACCGCAGCTCAGGTGGCCAGGAGCGGAGGCGGTGACGAGGGCGAGACACGGGTATCTTGCGTCGCCGCCTCCATTTGGTGTTGTAGGAGCAGGAATTGTAGGGAGCTAAACTATTATTTATCCGCAAAATTTTGCGAATGTTAACGAGGAGTTGGTAGTGTTTTGTTGTTGCTGCTCGCGTGCTTGTTGCAGTGCCAGCTTGGCCTTGGCGTGCAGTTGCTGGTCGATACGGTAGGCGATGGAGGCTTTGCCAGCACGCACCGCCCATTGAAGTGGGGTCTTCTTGGCCTGGGATGCAGAGGTTCCATGACGTGGGGGAACTAAGGAGCTCATTAATTAGCCTCCTGCCTACCTTGTCGGGGAGATTCCAGTTTGCTCCGTGATTTAAGAGCAGCCAGATCATCTCCTCCGAGCCAGCCTTGCACGCCAAGTGCAGTGGAGAGTACCATCCCTACGCAAAACTCGCAAGTCTTGTCAACTATTGTAATGTAGGATACGACAACGATAACTGCTCATTTACCCAAGTGCTTCGCTGGTTGACATCGGCCCCGTAAGCAAGTAGAAGCTGCACAATCTCGACGTCGCCCTCTGATACAGCTCGGTGCAGCCCCGTCACCCCAGACTAGAAGCAAACGATTTAGCAGCACAGTTTGAGGTGAAAACCTCTGCAAGCAACGATGTATTACCCATCGGTTCTGCCGGATTAGAGTAGGGCGCGCTTCCAGCGCCTGGCGGAGACGAGCTACGTCGCGTTGCTTAACCAACAGGCAGAGGTCTGGCACCGAGGAAGATTGCGAGCCCATGACGAGATCGCAGCGGCCAACCCGCCTACAAGTTTGCTGTCGAAATAGATTACCACAAGTAGAACAATGAAAAAATAAAGCGTGTAGGCTATTGTAGTGGGGTTGCTAGCTCAGCACTGTTTAGAATTTCGGTAGCTTTCATCAACGGTGTGTAGAGAGTGTCTGCCAAGGTTCCGCTTTTCTTACGTTTCCTCCTGCACCGATCGTGGATACTCGAAATGGCCAGGCGCCAAGCGACTTCTGATCCAACTGGAAGGCACCCCAATGTCCGTCACGTAGACACCGCAAAGCACACCGGCAGACGTAAAGCCTGCAATCAGGTCCAGCAGCTCGTATCCGCGGTTCGGTTCGTAGTTCCACCCACGGGGAGGTCGCACGTAGCGCACGTGCTTGAGATGCTGCAGCATGAACTTCTTCAACGGTTGGTAGACGGCTGAGCAGTGCGTTTGTAGCTGCGCGTCATTCTGCTCCTTCGGTATGCCTCGAACTCTGTAAAACAGAGGGCTTTGCGCGTAGCATTCGCAGAACTGACAGCTAGTCGTACCGGTCTTTAAGTCTACTGTAATGCCCCTCCAGTGCGCTTCCAAGACGTGAGCCGGGCTACGCCTTGCATTTCTGATGCTGAAAAATTCCACACCGAAGCCGGGCTGCACGATATCCAGCAATCTTGCCAGCTCTGTTGTATTTTCAGGGTCAATCGACGCTGCGTCTTCCGAGCCAATACCACGCTCCTTCTCGAGACCTTCAACCAGCGAGAATACGATCGGTTGCATTGTGGCAGCTTCGAAGTACCCGCCTCCTCTAAACATTTGCAGCACTTTGAAGCAATGGGGCTGAATGCCCTTGTAAAGCAAGCACATGGCCTCCAAAAAATGTGCACGCGCGTCAAGCATCTTTGGGAGGGGTAGCTCGGTTGGCACAACCTCCATCAAAGCAACTCGGTCCCAGTTGCATGCGCAGCGACCACGAGCTCCCTTTACCGAGCGAGGTATCAGCTGATGCCAATCTCCATGACATTTGAGCCCAAAGTGAGCACTGTCCTTTTCATAGTAGATTAACAAGGCTTTCGTGGCAATGGCATCGCGAACGTCTTGCTTCAATGATCGTGAACTTAAGAGCAAGTTGTTGGCGTCTTGCGGGGCCAACAGCGGCGCGAGGTGTGAGTGGAAAAGCGTGACCAAATCGGGAAAATCAACCAGGAATCCACGATCAGCTTGCGTTGCCTCCGCAGTAGCTCGTTTTCTGCTGCCTCGACGTTGGTCACTTTTCTTCTCGGCTGAAGTGGCTCGGCGCTTCCTTCCACGCGGCATGATTTCCAGTGACGAAGGGGGAATGGTATTCTTCGTGGCCACAATTTGCGCAGTGAAACGACTATGGACGATGCCGCTGTCTAATCCTAGACATAAGCGTACCCTCTCGCCCGACAACTTGCAGCATCTTATCGATAGGCCTCATGAAAAAAACAAGCATTAGTTACTTCGTAAGTACAAGATATATGGTATTGAGTTCAAAGAAAAAAAAACGAAAGAAACAAGCCCAGCCACGCGGCCTATATCCTCAAGTCCGGTCGCTGATCTTGATCCGCCAGGTCGAAGTGTTCAACAGGAACATGTGCGTTCGCCATCCACTGTTCTGCCATCCATGGCCCATAGATGGACCTCATAAAAACGCAATTGGTTAGTTACAAGATACATGGTATTGAGTTCAAAGAAAAAAAAACGAAAGAAACAAGCCCAGCCACGCGGCCTATATCCTCAAGTCCGGTCGCTGATCTTGATCCGCCAGGTCGAAGTGTTCAACAGGAACATGTGCGTTCGCCATCCACTGTTCTGCAGCACTTGGTGAAAGAGCGGGAAGTCGGCCGTCATCTTACGAAGTGTAGACTCGAGCAGTGGCTGGTGCGTGATGGTGCCACCGTTCGATGACGGAGGCGGCGACGCAGTAGGGGCAACCGACGCCAGAGCCTGGAGCACCAGCACGGCCTGGAAGAACGCGCGCAGCTCGTCTTTGGGCTTCGCCTCCGCCTGGAACATGACGTGCACGCGGTCTCCCACCACCGTCAGCAAGTAGGCTTCGTCGCTGCGCCAATAAAGCCAAAACCAAAACGCATTAGAAGTGTTCGAAACAAGAATAAAAAACACCGCAAAAACAACCTACCCGTAGATTTGTAGCAGTCGGTCGAGGTCGTGCGAGGTCGGAACGGCCTGGTGCAGCTCCGCCCCCATGACCAAATGACTGGTCACCGGCAGTACTGGGTCTTTAAAAATCGGCTCCTCCTGGTTCACACTGCGAATAGAATACTGTGGCCAGCACAGCAATACCAGCAACAGCAACAGTAACACCCAACAACAGCAATTGTCAGAAAAAGGTCGCGTAATCACAACCACTTCAAGATGACTGCCTCCGATCACCTCACTCCCACCACTCACCCGTCCATTCAGGTCGGCTACGCTCTCCTTGCCCGGCTTGTTGCCCGACGAGAGGAACCTCCGCACCAGAATCAATCCTCGCGAGCAGTTCACCGTGGGGATGCAGAGGCACGACACGGCGTTGTAGTTGGCGAACACGTGGACGACCGTGAGCAGCAGGAAGGCGACCCAGACGGCGCGCGGCGACGAGTTGACGGCGTTGGCGAAGTACATGCCGAACATGAGTCCGAAGAGCTTGACGGCCGTCTCCTGCGACCCCTCCTTGGCGGCGCAGTCGGCCATGTTGTCTCGCTTGGCGAAGTGCGTCATGTTTGGCCAACGTCGTAGAGGAAGCAGAGGGCGAGCCACCGCAGAGGCAACGCTAGTATGGTACGGTTGTCCTCTCGCATCTCGTGCTGATGTTGGCCCCGTAAGACGTTAACAGCTTGCTGTTAAGTTGTTCGCGGTCACTGAAGCAAGGCGTTCGCAATGCCATTGTCACAAAAGCCTTGTTGGTCTACTACGTATACTGTAGGACACCGCTCACTTCGGACGGTAAATGCCATCGAGACTTTTTTCAGGAAATATGCCCACATCTAAGGTCAAAATATGGGAAATATGGGAATCAATCTCTAAATACCGTATGTCATACGAGAGAGCTGCTTGTAATGCATAATGTCTTCAAAGGTTCGATAAGTTAGCGACAGCCTCCTATCCGTATTCTAGCATCCGATGTCGGACTCGACAGTGGGGAATACAGTGGATATACCACCACAGAAACGCGCTAGTGTGGGGAACCTCGACTTCTACTTCTCCTGGAAGTTGGTCACGGGATGGTTGAGGCCCTCGATCGTCTCGAGAACGAGCTTGCTGCTGGTGTACGCTATGCTGAGACTATTGAACTCCTGGCCACTCTTGTTGTTAATACCTTCCTCGCCAAAGTATAGGAGAAGCGGTCGTGCAGGCCTTCGATTCTTGCTGCGAGCTACACCAACGTGCTCGTAGCGAGTTCTTCGGCAGTAACCATCGCCATTCGTTTGCGTCAAAACGTGAACTTTCGAGAGCACTAAGACGTTCATTCTCGGTAGTTAATAAAGCTGCGCTAGTTCCCCATTTTGCTGGATATTGGCCGTCTAAATGCTGCTGGTAGAGATCTGCTGCTGAAGTATGCTGGGTTCGACGGTGGTTTCTTTCTGGCAAACGCAAACAATAGTGCTATCATTTGCGAAGGGGAACATCATAAGTAGTAAGTTAATTCCTCTGTATCGTAAAATTA
>JAHWLF010000796.1:0-11065 GCA_024679295.1 Phytophthora parvispora
CCACGAGACTCTCTGTGATCTTGTGTGGGGTCACGAATTTCAGGAAGCTTCGTATTTGAAGAATGAGTGGGGCTAGACCGACAATGCACCACGCCAGGAGTAACTTGCGCTGTACCGTCACGAATCCAGAGCTTCGCTCTGGTTGATGATAGGAGGAAAGTCGTGGAGGTACTTCATTGAAGCAGTGCACTCGAGCTTGCTTCATTGTTCACACACTTGGCTGGACGAATCGAGCTGGAATGGGCCAACTGAAACGGCAAGTCCAGAATATTTTTGCACGATGCAGCCGAATCAGCTGTGAGCAGATACACCGCGAGTTGCTCTTGCTCCTTAAAGTTTAACTCGTTTAACTCGCGAGCGTATATTCAAGTACTCGATACCACCCATACCTCTGTCTACGGGGTTTGCTTTCGTGCAAGTCAGAGTAAACTACAACGCGAAGCTTGCCCTGCTTTGCCGCATAGCAGCCTGCAGGCTGTTCAGCGACAGAGAGCTCGAAACTTTGTTTCTTACACGCAGTGTCCGTATGATGTTTTGGTCAAGAGGACCACCTAAGCTCTGGTCGAAGAAGCTAACCACGCCCGTGCACGGTCGTTCGACGCACGGTTCCACGTAATGCCCCGACACACTTCCAATTACGACTAAGTCTACCGCCGGAACTTTGAACCAGTTCAGCTTGCGCAAGACGACAAACATGGCGCCGTCTTCCTCCTCCATCTTAAGCAACCCGAATGCTTTCAGCGCCTCCGGTTTGTAGCACAACTTCCCGTTTTCCCAACAGTAGCCAGTCAGCATCATCATTTTGTTGCGCATCGCAAATGTTGTGTCGACGCTACACGGCGCCGTCAAAATGGCCCAAACATGCCCATGCTTCCATCTCATGAAGGTTACAGCACGCAGCACGCGTACGAGAAGAATGAACCCAATTATGGTAAGAACGACGATGGCATGCCCCACTAAACCCCAGAAGTAGTAAGAAACAGCTACGGCTACCGAGTTGGAACGCTTCAGATCCGAGCGGCACAATGATGTGAGGAAATACGACTGGCCGATCGCACTCAGCAGCTCACCGATGAAAGCCGATTCGTAGCTGAAGAGCAGCCGCTTCATGGCAAGCCGGGTGCTTTCTTGTAGCCACCCCATGTTGTCAATCATCTCAAAGTATAGCAATACCACGCCAGACAGGTTGTACCCGAACGAAATGTACTGAAACCAGGAAAATATTCCTTCCGTTGCGACGAGGAGAAACAGGTCGCTCATGATACCCTCAATTAAGAGATACAGCAGAATAACTCGATGGTAATTTGTGGCACCATGAGCCGACAAGCGCATGTTCTCGTGGACAAACACCATGACCGCTTTTCGCTTGAGATTCTCGCCCAGTTGGTCACACTTGCGTCCATATCGCAGGCAAGCGATGAAACTTCGACGGATGACGCATGCGCGATAGATGATCCACACCGCGCCCACGGTGGCATACCAACGTGACCATCTTGTGCTGTAGCTTCCAGTGTCTTTAGCGAGTAGCCACCCGTTGATATCGTACGTGCCAAGTTTGTCAATAGATCCATACATCGTGTGGTCTTTGGCGCAGTAGGTGCCTGCAACCTCTTCCAAGAATGAATAAAAGCCAATAGTGCCGTGGTAAAAGTACATATTCAATGGATAACTGTCATTGGCACAGCTCGCTGGCACGGACGAGTAAGCTTCCGTTTTCTCGGCCCCGACGAGATAGGTGCCATGGGAATTGAACTGTGGCGAGACGAGGTGACAAAGTCGCCCATGCTCCACCTCGTAATAATGCGTCGTCTCAACATTCCACCATACCTGTGACATCTGGAGGCCTAGCGCAGGACACAATTCCGTCATATTTTCTGTCAGTAATTCCGCATCTGCCGGTACTACGAGGTTTTCGTTGATCTTGTGTGGGGTCACGAATTTCAAGAAACTACGCGCTTGGAGAATTAGTGGGACCAGTCCAACGACGCACCACGCCAAGAGTAATTTGCGTTGTACAGTCGCGTATACACTGCTTCGATCTGGGCCATGGAGGGACAACCGGTGTGGAGATTCTTCATTCGTGCAGTGTACTCGCACTTGCTTCATCTTCTCGATCGATAACGCGCCGAGGAGTAGTTCGAAACCTGGATAAGCTAAAACGGATCTGAACGGCTCCAGCTAAACCGGTTTCACCAAATATATTCACGCTAGCCTGTTCCCAAAATTCGCCCTAACGATCCACTTCAAACATATTACTAGTGCGAAGAAAAGTTGGCTGTGTGCGATGGCCGCCTGCTCCTGGATGTTAGCGAAGCGAGTTCAACTCTATTCACTCCATGCCTCTTTGTTCACTTGAAGTGAAAACCTGTAGAGTCTTCAACGACGGTGAACTGGACACCTTGTTTCTCCCACGAATGGACTGTACGATGTTACTTCCAGTATGGCCAGGAGGGCCACCTAAGCTCCGATCAAAAAAGCTGACCACGCCGGTGCATGGTCGTTCGGTGCAGGGCGCCACGTAATGCTCCGAGATACTTCCAATGACGAACAAGTCTACCGTCGGTACTTTGAACCAGTGTAGTTTGCGCAGGACGAGGAACTCTGCGCCATCTTCCTCTTCCATCTTGAGCAACCCAAATGCTTTCAGCGCCTCCGGTTTGTAACACAACTTTCCGTCGTCCCACCAGTATCCTGACAGCATCATCATTTTGTTGCGCAATGCCAACGTAGTATCGACGCTGCATGGCGCCGTCAAAACAGCCCAAATACGACCATGCTGCCAGCGTACATGTGTTACGGCACGAAATATTCGAACCAACATGATGAAGCCGATGAGAGAGACGACAATTATGCTGTGGCCCACCAGACCCCAAAGGTAATAGGACACTGTCCGGGCTGTCGACCCTGAATGTTTCAAATCTGAATGACTCAGGGATGTGAGGAAACGAGCCATACCAATTGAGCTCAAGAGTTCACCAAGCAGCGAAGACTCGTAGCTAAAGAGAAGGCGCTTGATGAAAAGTCGCGAGGTCTCACGGAGCCACCCTGAGTTCTCAATCAATTCGAACAGAATCAACAGTAACCCGGACAAATTGTACCCGAACGAGATGTACTGAAACCAAGCGAAGATACCATCGGTTGCTACCAGAAGAAACAGGTCACTCATGATTCCTTCAACCAAAAGATACAACAGCACGATCCTGTGATAATTTGTTGCCCCGTGTGCAGATAAACGCATGTTCTCATGTACAAATACCATCGTAGTTCTTCGCCCCAGTACTTCTTGCATCTGATCACATCTGCGCCCATAACGCTGGCACGAAATGAAGCTACGCCGTAACACGAGAGCGCGATAAATAACCCAAATCGACCCAACTGTTCCATACCAATATGAAATGCGATAGTCGTCGCTGCCACCATCCTTAGCGAGCAGCCACCCGTTGATATCAAACGTTCCAAGCTTATTGATCAGTCCATACATTGTGCGATCTTGCGTGCAATATGTGCCCATGACCTCTTCGTAGTAGGAGTAAAATCCGATGCTGCCATGATAGAAAAACATCTCAACCGGGTAGCTGTCGTTTGCACAGTTCGACGGCGTAGTGCGGTAGGCTTGTACTTTTTCAGTTCCCACCATATAGTTGCCGTGGGAATTGTATTGTGGCGAAACGAAGTGGCAGAGCCGCCCGTGCTCCAAATTGTAGTAGTTCGTAGTCTCGACGTTCCACCACACGTGGGCCATCTGTAGACCTAGCGCAGGACACAACTCGTTCATTTCCGCCGTCTGTTGTTCTGCTCCTGCTGGAACTACCAGAGTTTCAGTGATCTTGTGTGGCGTCACGAACTTCCAAAAGCTTCGTATTTGGAGGATTAACGGCATCATACTAACGACAAACCAAGCCGTCAGTAGCATTTGCTGCGCTGTCAGGAAAGCCGCGGATGAGGCCGCCTGAACCTTGTGTTCATGCCTCGCGTGGACTTTAACCTTCTGCATGCCAATTGCGATTCCTCGACTACTTGTTGCTGACAGCACCAGTACTATTAAAAGTTTACCGCTTGAAACGGCAACCTGGTGCTGCCAGGTGGTACTGGAGGCAAGAATGAAAGCAACAATTGCGTCACGGCGACGGGAAAACACTAAGTGAGATGCTCCGAACGAGAACGACACTTGTACGGCGTCTCTCCATTTCAACATGGCAGCCGCCTAGTCCCCGGTCAAAAAAGCTCACTACGCCTGCACATGGTCTTTCCTCGCACGGTACAGTGCAATACCCTACCACGGATCCAACGACTACCAAGTCATCTTCTGGAATCTTGAACCAATGCAGCTTCCGCAAAACGAGGCATACCTTACCATCCTCTTCTTCAGCTCTTAGCAAGCCAAACGCCTTTAGCCCATCTGATCTGTAGTTCAGCTTTCCGTCCTGCCACAAGTATCCGCCCAGCATAGTCATTTTGTTACGCATGCCAAGGGTACTATCGACACAACAAGGTTCGAAGAATATGTTCCACAAGGAACCATGCTTCCAGCGCACGTAACACAGCGCCCAAATAGCACGAATAACTACGATGAACGCGATGAATGACAATATAAAAACTCCGTGACCAACCAGGCTCCAGACGTAATATGACACAGCAAGAGCGGCCGGCCGTGTGTCTTGCATCCTCGATCGATTCAATACCGTAATGTAATGTTCCTGTCCTATAGCACTTATAAACTCCCCTAGCAACGAGGATCCGTAGTTAAAAAGAAGTCGTTTGATGAAATAATGCCATTTTTTCGACATCTATTCCATGTTCTCTATCATTTCAAAAAGAAGCAGGAGCAGCCCAGATAAGTTGTAGCCTAGAGAAATGTACTGAACCCTCGTAAAGATGCCATCGTTCGCTACGAGAAGAAACAGGTCACTCATCAGTCCCTCAGCCAAGAAATATAGCAGTACTGCTCTCTGATAGTTTGTTGCCCCGTGAGCAGATAGACGCAGGTTCTCGTTCACAAACACCATCGCTGCTTTGCGTGACAGAACTTCGCCCATCTGATCACACTTGAGACCATAACGCTCGCAAGCAACATAGCTTCGGCGAAGTACGAAAGCGCGAAATGTGAGCCAAACAACCCCTAGCGTGCAGTACCAATATGAGAAGTTTGATCCTCTCCTGCCAGTGTACTGAGCCAAATGAGCACCATTGACATCGATGGTGCCCAGCGTATGCGCATGAATATATGCGGTTCTGTGTCTGCTGCAGTATGTCCCGGCAGCTGCTTCGTAGAACGCCAAGTATCCAATACTGCCGTGGTAGAGAAACATTTCGAATGGTACACTATCGTCAGCACAACTTGCTGGCGAGGTAAATGATGGCGCGGTTTGGGTGACCCCCATCCAATAATTCCCGTGGGTGTTGTACTGGGGTGCCACGAAATGGCAGATTCTCCGATTTTCGATGGAGTAATAGTGAGTGGCTTCTACATTCCATATCGTTTGACCCATATAGAGTTCCCTCGTAGGACACAACTCCGTCAAATGAATGGTCAACTTCTGGGATTCCGCTGGGATCAAGAGGGCCTCGGTAATTTTGTGGGGTGTCGCGAATCTCAGGAAGCTCCGAGCTTGCAGTACAAATGGTAACATGCCGACGAGCAGCCAAGCTGCCAACAGCTTGGTTTTTGTGGTCACAAAACGAATGTGCTCACGTGGCTCTAGTGCAGTTCTGTTAAGGCCAGCTTCGACGCAGTGTACTCGCCCTTGCTTCATCCTGCCGCCGATTAATATAGCTTTGCAGCTGAACTCGCCAGCGTGAAGCGCTTCGGTTGCCGGTAATATAAGGCCAATGGCAAGCTGTATACTATCTCTAAATATTCGCGGCGCTCTACTGGGACTTCAAAACTGCTAAACAATAATAGGCGATGATACCTTGACTTGTGCCCACGAACCGAGCTGATCAGCTTTGATGAACCCTGTAATATTGTGTCGTCAAGTCGCTGGAACTACATTCAATGGAGCAGGACCAACAGCAACGTGTGTATTTCGACGTACGAACAGAACGTGACTGCTTCCTGGCTGCCCGGGAGCGCCTCCCAGGTTGCGACCAAAAAAACCGGACTGTCCTTGTGCACGCGCGTTCACGGCACGTCTGTACCAACCTTCCAGACACGCACCCGATCACAACCAGACTATCCTTAGGGACTGTGATCCAATGCAACTTGTAGACGACCATATACTCCGCACCGTCTTCTTCCTCCATTCTTAGGATACCAAACGCCTTGAGGCCTTCAGCTTTGTAAAACAACCGTTCACCCTCCAACCGATAACTACCTAACATGATCATCCTGCAGCGTGGACCTAGCACAGTGTCGATGCAGCACGGCTTCGTAAATATCGATAGCGTGCGATTCCTCGATAGCACGTACACAACCGCCCAAATTACGCGAACAGATACGATGAACCCAATCAACATCATCACGTAAACTGTATGCCACAGTAAACTCCACACATAATAGGATACTGCCATTGCCGTCGGCCTTGACTGTTTCAGACCCGACCTATTCAGCGCAACAAGAAGATGCTGCTGGACTGTCGCGCTTAAAAACTCGCCCAGTAGTGACGATTCGTAGCTGTAAAGCAAGCGCTTAACCATCATGCGATTTCTCTCATTCAGCCAACTCATGCTCTCCACTATTTCCCACACCAACAGAAGCATTCCGGACAAATTGTATCCGATTGAAATGTACTGAATTTCAGCGAATAAACCGTCGTGCGCGATCAACAGGAACAGATCGCTCATCAAACCCTCAATCAGTAGATACAGCAGCACACACCTTTGGTAATTCCTTGCGCCATGCGCTGCTAGACGCAGATTCTCGTGAACGAAAACCATGGCGGGTTTTCTCTGAAGGACATGCCCCATCTGGTCACACATGCGTCCATAGCGCTTGCACGCAATAAAACATCGACGCAGCACGAGAAAACGGTACAATAGCCACACCGCGCCGACCGAGCCGTACCAATATGAACTACGATATGTTAGACTTCCACCGTCTTGCGCGAGAAACCATCCATTAATGTCAAAAGTCCCAAGAGCGTCGACAACCGCGTATCCTGTTCTATCCAACGAGCAATACGTGCCTTCTGCCTCCTCGTAGAACGAGTAGTAGCCAAGACTGCCGTGATAGAAGTAATTTTCAAAAGCATAGCTGTCGTTGGCACAGCTAGGTGGGCTTGTATGGAAAGACGAGACCTTTACTTTACCAACACGATAACCACCATGCAGGTTGTACTGGGGTACCACAACATGGCATATCCACCCATGTTCAACCATGTAGTAGTGCGTCGGCTCAACATTCCACCACACTCGAGACATCAGGAATCCAGTAGCAGGGCACAATTCAGGCAGACTAATCGTTTCTCTCTTTGCGCCTGGGGGAGCCACGAGCGTCTCAGTGATTTTGTGAGGTGTGACGAATTTGAGGTAGCTTCTTGCCTGCAGGATAAATGGCACCATTCCAACGCCGATCCATGCTACAAGTAGCATTCGCTGCGCGGTCACCAACCTGCGAGTTGGCACCACCCTCTGGTCTAGACGTCCTGACTCGAAGGAGAGCACCGGTGACTGCTTCATTACCTCTTGTCTTCATGCACGGCAATCGGAACGTTCACAAGTCCAATTGCGAGGTATTATGTTTCGCCGTCATACGAAACGGACGCGGCCTTTCGATGGCCACATTTGAGATCATACAATCGTATTCACTCCATCTCGTCATTCTGCAACGTAGGTATCTACCGAGAACTACGCACTTGGCGCCAGCATATTCATCCCGCCACCCGTGCTGGTTCGTTCCTGCTTCAGTCGCAAGTGATCCACGAGACGGCCGACGCTGCGATTCCAGCCACCGCCATCCACAAAATAGAACAGCTCGGAGCGCGCTAGTGTGTACATCTTGCTGAGGTCAAGAAAGTTACTCTGGACAATAACAGGGTACACACTTTTCCGCGGGTGAACTGTTTGGGCTGCGGTGACAATTCTAGTCATCGTGGCGATCAGCTGCTTCTTAACAAGCTTATTCGCCTTCGCTTCATCGGATCCTTTCGCTCCGGAGGATGGAGGAACTTCAACGAGCATGACAACACCGTGGCATCGATTCATCTGCTCAACCAAATGGCTTTCATCCAGATCACGGCACTGAAAACCGAAACCTTCGAGATCCGTTTTTACACGTATCCGCAGTGAGCTTGCGGCGCCGAGCGGCGAATAAATGAGCATGGGGTTCTGGTCGTGCCCAAGTGCAGCATCCAATTCGTTCGTCGGATTTTCGTCACTGCTGGCCATTCCATCATTTATTTCCTTCCTAGCAGACAGCTTAGCCTTCTGACGCCGCCTTCTTCGGAGCGGGATGAGAGAGACCAAATTTTCGCGCTCTTCCTTGGCAAGGTGTCTTCCGTCTTTCATGACTGAAATCATGAGCGGACGTGTAACTTGCCATCTTCTGGCAAATGCAGCCTCGTCAATGTCGAACACCACCGCTCGAGGGCCCTCTTGCCGCCTTGCAATGATGAAATCGTTGAATGGGATCCGACTCTTGTATGGAATAAGCGACTATGTTCAAGCGATGCACTCTGTAAGATTTTTTACGCAAAATTAGTGAGAGAATAATATGAAACATACCTCAAGCGATGCCATTGATGCCGGGTGATCTTCTTCTACAATTAGACCCAAAACTGCAACAATCATCCGACAATGTAAGCTAAAGCATGAGAATGTGAACAGACGTGATCCTACCGTACCTGGTTTACGAAGTAGTTTGGCGAGAGCAAGCTCCTTGAGACACCATTCAGATTTGGTGTAGCCATCGCATACGATACTGAGAACGAGCGAACAGTTATTAATACCACGTGCAATTTCCTCTCGCCAAACTGCACCGCCACCAATCCCGCTCGGATCCATCGTATCCATCCAGCAGGTGAGCTGTTCTTCGCTTTCCAAGTGCTCTCGAACTTTTTGAGCAAACTGTGCATGCGTGTGCGTATACGAAATCATGATTTTGCGAGTTCCAGCCTCTTTCTTCAGCAAAAACTGCAATTCAGTCGACGTCGTGCAGTCCACAGCTCGTTTACCAACATCGTTTGTAATCATCATGCTGGATCCACACTTGATCAGCGACACAGCGGTCTGCCTGTTCTCGCGCTGCAGAGCGATGTGCAGTGCCGTGTTTCCACCTGACACCTGCGTTCGAAGGCTAGCGCCCGCAGCCACTAAACTGGAGAAAATAGATGAGTCCACACCTTCCGCCTCCGCGGCGAAACATACGACAGGAATCCCCTCGTCATCTTCAGCATCAGCCTGAGCATTGTAAGCCAGCAGCAACGAAACCACCTCGTGATGATTGTTTCTGGCCGCCCAGTGCAAGGGTGTGCGTCCATCACGATCTTTGGCATTGGGATTGGCCCGTTTCACTAGCAACAGCTTCGCAGCTTGGACTTTGCCAACAATCGCTGCCCAATGCAGCGGTGTCCTACGATGTACACCTTCGACGCGTTCGCCCAGAGTGTCAACCTGAATACCACGAGCGAGTAGCCACTTGATCTTTCCGATGTTATCCGTTGCTGCGGCTTCATGCAGCGGGGTCAGCGCAACATCACCACCACATTCCAGCAGATAGTCACTTAAGTCTGATCTCAGCGTGAAGGTGCTCTGCTGCAACGGCGTTGCATAAGTCCTTACCAAACCAGTGAGCGCTACCGACGCAACTTGAAGAAAGTTAGCACCATTTGCCACTAACAAGCGTAGCACTTGAGGGTCATCCGCCACAAAGATAGGTGGTAAAACAGCCGCAGGGTAATAGAATGATGCCCGCGGCAACGCGTTCACATTCGCACCCTTGATAATGAGCAGGCGAACGATATCAACGTATCCTTCCGCAACGGCTCCGTGCAGCGGGGGGAGCAATACCGAGCACAGAAGCGCCTTCAGAGGCGATCGAAGACCATCTTGTGTTCGAACCTACAAGCAAATCAATCCAGTCAGTCACTATTATGCGATACTTACAGCAGCTAGCGATATTTTGCTTACCAGTATGCGACTGATGATTTTGAATACGAGGCCAACGTTGAAGTTCACGCGGACAACTTTGTCAAGTACGTTAACGTCCATTCCATGCTCCAGCAGTAACTCGACAATTCTGATATTACCGCGTTTGACAGCAATATGAAGCGGGTTCTTCTTCGACTTGGCGAAAGCGTAAAACCACAACACTGGCGGTTTGTATAGGTCCTGGATTCGGTCAATCCTGTACTTTGGCTGCATCTCAGCCAGAAGAGTCTCCACGGTGAGAACATCACCGCGCGCTACTGCACGGTAGAGCAATTTCTTGAACTCCTTCACGAGTCGGGTACGCTCACTCCTCAGCGGTAATGCTTTCAGCGCTCTGAACCAGTTTCCTAGTGCAGACGTGTGCGAGGAGTCGTTGGAGCTATCGGCCTGCAGCTTCAAGTGCGTCAAAAACCGGCAGAACACCACGATCTGGCGGAGCAGCACGAGCCAGACCACCGTCGCCGAGTAGAACAGTATAATCTGCCGCGGTTGCAGCTCAGCGTGGCACTCGACAATCACGGGCACGTTGAGCAGCTGGTTCACGGCCACGTACATCATAAACCCGAGCTGGACCGTCACGATCATCTCGCAAAAGAGCAAGTACGGCCTTCGGATCATGCGCTTGTCCCTCGCCCTGTACAGCGAGAAGAAGTCGTTCGGGAACACCACGGGCGCGATGAGCACGATGTTGGGCAGCCCCACGAAGTGCATGGTCATGAGCAGCTTGAGCCAGTGTCTGCACTCCCTCCTCTGCTCGGGGTCGTCCCGCGGCTCCCTCTGCGGCCTGTAGGTCAGCTGCACGATGACGACAGCGAACACGTTGAGCAGCACCACGAAGAGCGAGCAGGCCACGAGCCAGCCGGCGAAGTACGAGTTGCGCACGTCCCCGATCTTCCTCCTGGTGCTCTGGCCGAGCTTGGCCAGCATCCAGGCGTAGGGCACCTGTCTCCGGGGCTGCGGGCCGGGCTCCTCCCCCGCC
>JAHWLF010000797.1:0-11061 GCA_024679295.1 Phytophthora parvispora
GGAGGCTGCCGCCGCCTCCTCCGACCGCGCAGCCTGTTCTCTCGCTTCTGCGGCGTCTGCAGCAGCAGCTCCGAGCTCCGTCCATGCAGCAGAAGCCGCGCAAGCTCAAGAGCGAGGCATGTTCCCGCCTCGACATCGCGCTCGACGCCGCCAGGAGCGCCAGGAGCGAGACGCCAAGTACCGCATGGAGCGTGTGTACGAGGAGGTCTCACGGCGTAAATCCCAAGTCGTGGCTGGTGCTGCAGCGCCCCGCGGGTCCTCCGAGACGGACAGCAGCGCCACGCCGCCAGCTTCGGACGCTCCGCTTCCGAGTGGGGCAGGAGCAGATACGGCCGGACTTCGTTGCACCCACCAGGCCCAAGCTCGTGACCAAGAGGATGATATGCAGCAGCAGGTGGAGGAGCAGTCGAGGCACCTCGACATGCCGAGACCTAAGGACAGGAAGCGGCCGCGGGGTGGCGTGAAGCGAGTGGGGTTTTCCACGCCGCCGCCTGCCCCTGTACCGGGCTCGTCGTCGAGCCAAAATGCAGGCAGTGAGCACGTGGAGATGTTCAGTACAGGCGACTACAGACAGCACGACGATGAAAGTGCACGCAGGGAGAGGAGGAGAGAACGGCAGCTAGAACGGAGAAGACGGCGGCAGGAAAGAGCGAACAGGAGGCGCTTGAACAGTGACGAGGATAAAGGCGCGACGCTGCTGGATGTCGACGACGCCACGGTGCAATATATCGATGCGGTGCTAGTGAAACCAGACCCGCAGGTCTTCAACAAGTACACGAGGTTCTTCCTGGATCCGAAGCTTGAGACGCTGTACCAGGATTTCACAGCGATTTATTGGTTCGGTCGAGCACGCTGGCACGTTGGTGTGTGGATGGCTGTGCACTTATTCGTGAATCTTGTATTCTACGTGCTCCCGAGCTCCGGGTTCACAGGAATGGACCAGTTCATTCTCTCGTATGATTCGCTGCCGACGATTTTCCAGTGGATTTACATTCCAATTGCACTGCCGTTCGCTGCACTCCCGAACAAGTATAATCCGTTTCAGACGCGATGGCGCAGCTGGGTATGCCTTATTATCATCTTCTTCAACCTGACATTTCAGGTATGGCTGGCGGATGCTAGTCGTTTGGCGACCAACGCCTACACAACGGTGGTTCATGATCATTTGTCGTGCGAAGCATCGAATTCCGAGCTCTCGTCTACGTTTGCTGGTTTCAATGGAAGCTCAAGCGGCAGCAGTGAGCCGCTGAGCAACGCTACCATAGACAACGCTCTTGCCTACTTGAACGATGAGCAACGGAACCTGGCGATTAGCGTGACGCACATGTGCTCGGACGCGCTCGTTCAGACACTTGTTGGTTTTTCATCACTTTTCAGTTTCCTGTTCGTGATATCGATTCGCCTGGAGTTTGTCCAAGTTGTGGTCGTGGCTGTCACCGGTGGTGCCATCTACGCTATTGTGGTGAGTGCTTTCGGACTCCAGCTGCAGTGGCTGATCACGTTTGCGTACGGAATGGCAGTCGTGCTCCTGCTCATCTTGTCATATTCGTCGGACCGTACCAACCGGCGCTCCTTCCTTTCAAATTTCTTGGTTGAGAAAGAGAACGAGAACTTGAAGTCGTCACTGAAGCAAGCCGAGGCTGCGTTACAAAATGATGCAGCTCACGCTGACGAGGAGCGCGCCGTGGCGCGCATTCTGGCAGCACCGGAGATGCGTCACCTTGAGATGGTGCACATCCCGTTCGCCGACCTGACCTTCCTGCAGGCAATTGGCCGTGGGTCGATGGGCGATGTCATCAAGGCTAGGTACTTTGGCACCATTGTTGTCTGCAAGCGAATGCGCCGTGAACATATTGTGGAATCTGGGGGCGGACACAATCGTAATAGGAACAGGAATGCATCCAATGGGGATAGCGCATTGGCAAGTTTCCGTGATGAGATCGAGTTGATGTCGTGCCTGCGGCATCCGAATATCGTGCAATTTATCGGTGCAAGTTGGGACAATGCCTCTAATTTGTGCATCGTGATGGAGTATTTGGAAAATGGTGACATGCACAGCGTGCTCCATTCGGGGCTTGGCAAAAACTTTACGTGGGCTGACCCGCTGTTGAAGATGGCAGTTGATGCAGTGCAGGGTATGCTTTATCTGCACTCCCAGGAGCGTCCCGTGGTTCATCGTGATCTGAAGAGCGTCAATATTCTATGCTCTGCCACATTCGGTTGCAAGGTGGGCGACTTTGGACTTAGCCGCCGGTACAAGAAGGGCGTAGACGCCCTTACGACTCTCGTGGGCACCCCGTTCTGGCTTGCTCCCGAAATCATTCGCAGTGAGCGCTATGGTCCCGAGGCTGATGTCTACTCGTTCGGTATCGTGCTCACAGAGCTAGAAACACGTCGTACCCCGTATCACGACCAGGAGGACACCGGATTGAAGGTGCTCATGCGTGTGGCACACAAGGGGCTGCGGCCATCTCTTCCGCCAACCTGCCTGCCAGAGCGGCGCAAACTCATCGAGGACTGCCTCCGGGATATTCCAGCTCATCGCCCAACGTTCGCACAAGTGCTTTCACGCTTACAAGGACCAGTGCTACTCGAAATTGAAGGTCATGCCGCTGCACAGCCGGACGTTAAACGCCGAGTTTTGCTGCGACGCTATCAGGAACGCCGGAGTCTATAGATCGACGCCACTTAAATAACTAAAATCAAATTGTCATGAAGTGTATATCCTGTTTGTCTTTTTGTCTTCGTCCAAGTAACTTACATGCTAGCACATCGTCATCACGCCCGATGGAATTCCTCGCTCAAGAGTTCCATTGGGGCCTCATTGTAGCTGTATTTCACGCTCCCGTGGGTCTCTAGACCCAGCTCACGCGCATCTGATGTAACCATTTCGGCGACGAGCTCTCGAAAGCGTACTGTCGGCGTCCATCCTAATTCACTCTGGGCTTTCTTCGCATTTCCGCACAACAAGTCCACCTCGGCTGGGCGGAAGTAGACTGGGTCCACACGCACTACAACACGATCCAGGTCTAGCAGGTTGACATCCTGGGGCTCGTGGGCGTCGTTGATGATGACACCGACCTCGCCCTTGGAGCCTCGCGCACCTTTCCAGGCGATAGTCAGGCCTACCTGGGCAAATGCAAGCTCCACGAACTCTCGGACGCTGTGGCACTCTCCTGTAGCAACAACGAAATCCTCCGGGGTATCGTGCTGTAGCATGCGCCACATGCACTCCACATAGTCGCGAGCATGGCCCCAGTCACGCTTCGCATCGAGATTGCCAACAAATAGGCACTTCTCGACGCCAGCACGAATTCGCACAACAGCACGGGTGATCTTGCGAGTGACAAAAGTCGGCCCTCGCCGCGGACTCTCATGGTTGAACAGTATTCCATTCACGGCGAACATGCCGTAGGCTTCGCGATGGTTCACCACGCTCCAAAAGGCGAACTGCTTCGCGACACCATAGGGTGATCGCGGGTGGAAAGGAGTCTCCTCGTCCTGCGGTGTGGCTTGCACCTTGCCGTACAGCTCACTCGTCGACGCTTGATAGAACCGCGCCGAGTGTTCCAGTCCACACGTGCGCAAGCACGTGAGCAGTCGAAGCGCACCGACCCCATCGACGTCCGCCGTGTACTCGGCCAGTTCAAAGGAGACCTTGACATGGGACATCGCGCCGAGGTTGTAGACTTCATCCGGTCGTACACGCGCCACGATCTGGCACAAATTGGACGCGTCGGTGAGGTCTCCGTAGTGCAGGAAGAACCGAACGCCGCGGTCGTGCGGGTCTCGGTACAAGTGCTCGAGTCGCGCCGTGTTGAAGTTCGAGGACCGACGGACGAGTCCGTGCACCGTGTAGCCCTTGGCCAGCAGCAGCTCGCTCAGATACGACCCGTCCTGCCCCGTGACGCCTGTTATGAGGGCCACTCGTGGCCGATCGGGGGCGCCGCAGCTGTCCGTGGCGCTGCTCTCGCTGGTCGTGCTGGCGTGGTCTGCTGCGGACTTGTCCTCCGAGGTTGCGGGGCTCCAATCTGCACTGCGGGGCGTGCCGGGGCTTGCCTTGCGGGTCATGCTCGCCCGCAGCGAGGAAGTTGGCGTTGTGACCGGGATATCTCGCTGTGCCCTTTTGACCAGGGTATCTTTCCATCGAAGTTGAAGCTGAAGTCTTGTACTTGCAATTTGTATGCTGCTTTAAACACGGTGTTTTCGGCGCCAAAGCCAAAACCGCAAAAGATCGCTCGAGCGACTGGTTCCGGTCGAGCTGGTCACCAGTGAGAGGCATAAGCAGCCGCATAAGCAACCCCAGCACTCTTGACCTCGCTGCGTTGATTCCTCACCGATGCTGCGAGCACCCAACACCAGAACCTGCACTAGGCTCTCGCCGTGTCCATGTGCCTGTCACTAGCCAAGTTGCCGTTGCGCGTGATTGGCTGCGTCCTCCGCCTTCCCCAAGTTCCCATTGGCTAAAAAGAATCGCCGAAACCATTGGCCTTCGGTTGCTGCGTGCCCGACGGAGCCTTGCCGGCATGAACCGACACTACCGTCACTTGGGCATTTGCTCCGATCTCCCACTCGCGACCCCGACGCTCTGCACGCAACCATGGCCTCCACGGACGCTGCCATCATCGACCCCGAGCTCCTGGACGGCCGCACGGCCAGCGACATCTTCGTGAACAAGAACCAGGGCCAAGGCTACACGTACGATGACCTGATCCTGATGCCGGGCCACATCAACTTCGGCGTGGACGCCGTTAAGCTCGAGACCAAGGTGTCGCGCAACATCTCGCTGCGCCTGCCGCTGGTCAGCTCGCCCATGGACACGGTCACGGAGCACGCCATGGCCATCGGCATGGCGCTGCACGGCGGCATCGGCATCATCCACTACAACATGACGGTGGAGGAGCAGGTCAAGGAGGTGCGCCTCGTCAAGAAGTTCAAGAACGGCTTCATCACGGACCCCAAGGTGCTGTCCCCCGAGGACACGCTGGCCGACGTGGACCGCATCAAGGCCGAGTTCGGCTTCGCCGGCATCCCCATCACCGAGTCCGGCAAGGTCGGCAGCGTGCTGGTCGGCATCGTGAGCAACCGTGACATCGACTTCATCGAGGACCGCCAGACCAAGCTCAAGGAGGTCATGTCCACCAACCTCATCACGGCGCCCGAGGGCGTCTCGCTCAAGGAGGCCAACCGCATCCTGCGCGAGAGCAAGAAGGGCAAGCTGCCCATCGTCAACGCCAAGGGCGAGTTCATGTCGCTCATCTCGCGCCGCGACCTGGTCAAGAACCGCGACTTCCCGCACGCCTCCAAGGACGCCAACAAGCAGCTGCTGGTCGGTGCCGCCATCGGCACGCGCCCCAACGACCGCGACCGCTGCACGGAGCTGGTCAAGGCCGGCGTCAACCTCATCGTCATCGACTCGTCGCAGGGCGACTCGACCTTCCAGGTCGACCTCATCAAGTGGATCAAGGCCACCTACCCGCACATTGATGTGATCGGCGGAAACGTCGTCACCCGCATGCAGTGCAAGCGTCTCATCGACGCCGGCGCTGACGGCCTCAAGGTCGGCATGGGTGTTGGCTCCATCTGTACCACCCAGGAGGTGTGCGCCGTCGGTCGTGCTCAGGCCAGCGCTGTGTACAACACTGCTCGCTACGCTCGCCAGTTCGGCGTGCCCGTCATTGCTGACGGTGGCATTGCCAGCTCGGGCCACATTGTGAAGGCCCTGACCGTCGGTGCCTCGGCTGTCATGTGCGGCTCGCTCTTCGCCGGTACCGAGGAGTCTCCCGGCCAGTACTTCTTCCAGGACGGCGTTCGCCTCAAGAAGTACCGTGGCATGGGCTCCATCGAGGCCATGACCGCTGGTTCCTCCAAGCGCTACTTCGCCACCCACGCCACCGTCAAGGTTGCCCAGGGTGTGAGCGGCGCCGTGGTTGACAAGGGCTCGCTGATGAAGTACATCCCGTACCTGCAGCAGGGCATCAAGCACGGCCTCCAGGACCTGGGCCAGGTGAGCCTGGAGAAGGTGCACGACTCGCTCCACAACGGCGAGCTCCGCTTCGAGCTGCGTACCCCCGCCGCCCAGCGCGAGGGCAACGTGCACTCGCTGTACACGTACGAGAAGCGTCTGTACTAAGCAGCCAGGTGGTTCGTTGACCTTGCTTCGGCACGACGAGAACCGGCGTCGTGCGTCGCCAACCAAGTCCGCTATTTCTATATCTACAGTATATAGTGCAGTCACTGAGCATGACCATGACTCGATCGAGCTGCCGCTTGATCGTGTCGAGCCGAAAACTGCATGGTAATGAAGGCCAATACATAGACATCTCCGATAAATCTGTATTTTGCTCTCGTGGTTGGATTCCTGTCCACTGGTTTTATGCTTCAAATCCGTCCCCGCCTCAGCAACTTCAACATCAACTGATCGATCCTACGATGTCGTGCATTTGCGAGCAAGACCAACATGGCAAGGATCAATGCATTGATAACGACACGAACGTCACTTGCTGTACTAACTTACTTAAAGGCCTTCGATCGACCAACATATAATGCAGAGCTGCCGCCGCTACTTCACAATTAAAAGACGTCTCGCTGGACATGCTCTTGAATGCCGATGAGTCGGCCGAGCTTGCTGCCCTCTTTCGGGGGGCTCGACGCTGCCACCTCTGGCTCCGATCCAGGGAAGCAGCTCCACAGCTCAGGCAGGAGCTCGCCGTAGCAACTGCTGTCGCTGAAGTTGAGGCAAGTCTTGCGCTCCCCCAGGGATTGAGCAGCCTCGACCATGGCCGCCGACGTGAGCACCAGGCGGCGCATCGACACTTTCACTGAACCGTGCTTGAGTCCGTCCGTCCTGGATACGAGCGGGTACCAGTCGGCAAAACTCTCGTTCACGGGCATTGAAAGACTTAAGTGCACCTCGCCGAGGTCACGGTCGTCATTGCCGAGGATGAACACATCGACTGCGCGCTGACCGATGGTGGGCGAAGACGACAGCCAGAACAGGAACCGTTCGTTCACCTGCAAGTTCTCGCGGCTGGCAAGTTTCGACTTGCGACTCATACGCTCCAGTTGCAGCGAGACGGTGAACGGCAGATCCGAGCCGTCTTCGTCCCGGTCGGCAGCGAGTCCGCGCGCCTCCAAAATGTCGACGACGACCAGTTCACCGTACGGGCTTCCGCGTGTGATTGAGCTGGACACTGCGGTTCGGCACCGCGAGCACACGTTGTGCACGTTGTTCAGCGCGTTCATAGCCGCCTCACGCGGTGGCAACGACGACGTCATAGAAAAAGAAAACGCCGACGAGGAAGAGGATGAAGAAGCGGTACTGGCGGTGCAGTCGGACGATGAACGCGACGTTCGCCACGGGGTCGGGATCGGCGGAGCAAACGAAAACCGCGTGGAGGACGATGGCGCTGCGGATGGTGCCTCAGTTGAGGAGGAGGATGACGAAGAAGGTGATGCAGATTCCGGAACCGGAACAGGAGCCGACGGGGCCTTGTTCATAATGCTGGGGAACATGCGCGAATCCGAAAACGTCCTAAACATGGACGTCACTGGATTTGCCGAGGTCTTCTCCGGTAGCTTCTCGGCCGTCGAGGACGGCGATTCCGTCGTCGACCCCGAGGTTGTCGAAGACGACGATGGGGACACCGGGGTCACGTCGTCCAGGGCTATGACCTTGGAGACGTAGACGGAGTCGTCCATAGAGTACTTGTAGAAGTCTTCATCGAGTGCGGGCGTGTGAGGCGTGGCCGGTACCACCTTGCTCTCAATGACCGATTCTCGGTAGTCCTGCTCGGGTTCCGCAAGCATGCTCACATCCGGATCCTCGGGATCCTCGGGGACAGCGGCGTTCTCCCTGCTCCTGGAGCGGCCGATGCGCGTCTGCCAGATACTCTTGACACGCGAGCCCAGCATCGTTGAGGTCGACCAGCTAGATGTTCAAGCTTCGCCGCTCTTTGAATTGTGCGGGCGCGTACAAACCCGACTACGGGCTGTGAGTGCTTCGTTGCTGGCGAATGTAGAGGTACGAAGTGACCCTGGCAGAGGGCGGGGCTGGTCATCCGTGGCGAATATGCCACCTGGTTCCAGTGTCTGGCTTTGGGGCCGCCCCGAAAATGAATGCCTTGCAGCGGCTATCGCATCTGACTTTTAGTGATAGCTCCGACACCGAAACAAGCAGATGGACAAGAAGGCTATGCCATCCGCCGCCACGCGAATGGACAGGTTGTCCATTGTACGTCTGTATATTTTCCTTTTTCAACAATTCCAAACGATCCGTTTTACATCTGTCCACTTCTGAGCTCTCGCTCTCGCGACCATCGTCAGACAACTTCTACACGCGTGATCGAGGTACTATCGTCCAAAGCTGGCGGACTCTCTGAATTTTAAACGAATAAGGTAAAACGACACAACGTCAAGACGAATATGCACTCGCTCGCATACTGCAAACGGTCAAGGTGGCAGCAGTGCTGCCTTTTGAATAACAAAATAGCTCACCAGCTTAAGAAGTGCCGTACTTCCTCAGATACTCGTCCATAGGCAGGAAGCAGAACTCGGCCTCGCCGTCAACACCTCGCCAAAGCTTCACGACTTCCGCCAGCTCCATCTCGTACACAGGTAGCCCGTTCACTGCCACAAGTACATCACCGACGTTGATCGCGCCACTCTGCTGGGCCTGTTCGCCCGGGACCAGTCGATGAACAACAACCACGTCTGCCTCAGGGTGCTTCGAGAACTCAATGCCGAGCTTGCGGTTAGAGGACAGCACCACTGTACACGCCGTCAGCAGTGACCGGATGTACTCGAGCGCAATCTCAAGACACGTCACGAAGTACGCGATTTCACCCTGTTGGCTGCCCGCGTCGAAGAATGTAATCAGCTCCTTGAGTGCCACCGGGTCTCTCAAGTGTGCGTGAACGAGCACGTAGATAAAAGCTGGGATGAATGCATCAGCACTCATGGGAGGCTGCGTAGGGTGCTCAGTATGAAACACAGCGTAGATCTCCTTGCAAGCCGCAAGCAACTGCGCGCGCTTCATGTACGGGAGGCTCACCTTGTCCACCTCCCGGAGTTTTACGCAGGCCGAATACCATTTGGACGACGACATGCTGTCGGGGCTGATGCCAAAAAATGCCTGAGACTTGTTGCGCAGGATTTCAATCTTCCCCTTCAGCAGCTTCGCATCCTCTCGCGTTTGAGCTCGCACGTTGGCCAAAATTACGCGATAGAGAGGGAAAAATACGCGCTCCTCGATCTGTTCGTACACGATAATCTGGATGTTGTTGGTGATCTCACTGATCACCGCTGCATCTTGCGGATGAGCTGGGTTTGCTCTTACATGGTCCTTCACCCCATCGTCGTCCGAGTCACTGTCAGAGCTACTATCAGGCTGGGCGACGCCGGCAAGCATCTGGAGTTCCTTCAAGCGGGTGTGAATTAAGTAGTCGGATAGACCGCTCATGAATTCTCGTACAGTCGAGTTGGCAACAGGACGGCCCGTGTGCTCTTTCAGGAATGCCGCGGACGTGCAGCCCTCCGGTGAGTATGGAGACGCCAGGAGCAACTGAACTTCACGAGCTACATCCACCATAGCGTCCTCCGTGTTTGAGATAAAAGAAGACATGCAGCGCCGGCATACGCCGTCAACGGCCGCGCCGCCCTCATCCATCGCTCCACACTTGCACATCCGGCCGATTTCCGTTGCGCTGGTGGGCATGGAAAAATCGTTCGCATCGGGCTTTGATGCAGTTGATCCGGCCTGAGTAGCGTTACTACTACCTTCGCCAACCGAAGCAAGTGCAGCTAACCAAAGAGATCGCTCTTCTTGGCTGTCAGCGTGCAGGAACAGGTTGCGACTGGGGGTACAGATCTGGAAGCTGTGTCTTTCACCTGTCTTGAGGGTGTCTACAGGTGATACCCGCGCGTGAGAGATGTCGATCGTTCCTTTACGAGATCCGCCCTGCGGGTGTGCGAAGTACGAAAGCGTTGTGTTAGAGAGTTCGAACCAGCGGCGCTTCGTCGATTTTACCATTCGGCCGCGCTTGCGCAGCCAACCGGAAAAGAGAATCGGGTCGCCTTTGTCTGCGTTATCGCTGTGCTGCTTCATAAGTTTAGCAGTCTTGGCGCCCTCAGGTAGGAGCTGCACGTTGTGCTCCTGTAGTTTTCGGATCCAGACGTCGCGGTCATGGTTATCCATGGCGTATAGCACCATACTGTAGTTGCCCTGCTGCAACTTGAAGCCACTGTGCAGCATGCACTGCACTGTGCTCTTGCGAGAGAGATCTAGTCTGCCGCGCACCTCCGTCGCGTCATGTGTGTCGTGATAGATGAGCTCGTTGTCCACGATGCAGAACAACCGGCGCTTGAAGTTGCGCAGGCCATGCCCGCGCTTAATAAGCCAGCCTGAATGCCGGACGACGGGCTTGTACTCGAGCACCCACCGCCGACTCTGCGCGCTCGTCGGCGTTGGTCGCGCGCTGCTGCCCGTCGACTTGACCATCGTGCTCGTGGCGCGCTCCGTCCACATCTCGATATCCCTGCACGACAGCATCCATTCTCAATTAGATCAAGACCTCTGATGGTGCTCAGCAAGCTCTCCGCAACCTACCGCTGGCTCGGGCGTGTCACGAGCACAACCCGCCTCGACTCGCGGATATTGTCCTTCGGCTGCGCAGCCGACGACACCGATTTGGCTCGCGGCAAGGCCTGCATATCCGCAGCAGAGGTCGTAGGCTCCGGTTCTTCCGGAGCCAGCACGTCGCCCGGTTCGACCGTGTCATCAATGTTCTCATCAAGCTGCGCTACAGCTTCAATAGCTCGGACCTCCGCGACGTCTTCCATCACAGCGACGGACACGGGTTCCGCGGCATCGAGGCTGCAGCGCATCGTCCGGGTGCTGCTGTCGGCCCCCGACGACATCGAGGCCAGCAGGCGCGGCTTGCAGCGCTCACTCGGCTCGCGCCCGTCAATATCCTCCTCCTCTTCCTCCTCCACCTCGCTGTCGGCGTCGATCTTGATCTCCTGCCCCGGCGCGAACTCCTCCTCGCTGTCCTCGTCGATGTT
>JAHWLF010000798.1:0-11057 GCA_024679295.1 Phytophthora parvispora
TCCTGAAATGTAGTTTCGGGCTGCTTAATGGAGTCGTCGCTGTACGGGCTTGCTTTTGGTGCACATGAATGCTTGTAGCGCTTGGATGAGAATCAAGGCTCCTAGCTGGTTTTGCATGGCCAAGTACCTTTTCCTGGAGCTGCGGGTGTCTAAACATTTTGGAGCTGGCTCTGGCAATCGCGATACATGTATTCCGCGTTATACTAAGTGAATGTACCTAGAATTCTAACGTATTATCTACTATATCTGTCGTCCGCCTTGTGCTCACCCATTTTCCCACGTAACATTCCATTTGGATCGACGCTCCAGATCGGCTTCGGTTGGTCTTTGCAACAGTCTACCCGTTCGAGTGTCCATTGCGATGTTCGCGATTTTGTCGGGGACCGTGTTATGATGTGGTAAGGGTGGTTCCATCATTCGACTTGGCATAAATCCGCAAAGCGTCGGCACTGGTTGCACATCGACTCCGAAGTGCAGCCTGCACTCCCCTATGACTCTGGGTTCCCTTGCCAACCACTTGATTGGGGTCGAAGTACGACGTAGGTGTGCACTCGAAACTAATCTGCCGCCTAAAAATCATCTTGGGTAAAAGCGACAACAAAACCAATAAAAAAAATGCCGCCGATAGTTTGTTCGATTATTGTAGTATCAAAATACCACAGACGCGCAAGGAGCAAGTCAAGTCGGTTGTGGGAATGCTGAATGCACATTACGGAACACTTTTTGCAGCAAGCATCTCCATTAATATTGGGAGCAGCCATATTTGCGGGCCCTATGAATATTATTCCGCACTCGGACATCGCCACGGGTATTATGAGTGATGCAACACTGTCAGCAATTTTCTCTGTAGTAGCCATCAATATTTGCTGGAGAGCTTACTTTGTGAAGCAACGTATAGGACTCGCCATGCCCCTACCTCGTACATGGATAAGAATGCAGCGAAATAACAAGCGACGAGCGCGTCCTGTAAACTAAATATAAATTGACAGCAGTATAGCACCCGACAATTCAATTAAAAGATTGCAGAGATAAGTAATGCATTTTGTTCATTCGACAACCTTTTCCCGTGCGGCGACAACTATCCGCTACTACTGCGGAGAAACAAAAGTGACAGCACGTGTTCAATATCCGCATTCAGTAGCTTTCCTGAGTCCTTCCTAGAGTGGGGAATGTCTCCTGCTACCATGCTCCAGTAGCCACGGTAAACCCCGCGACTCCTTCAACCGATAGAATGGCGTTGGTAGCTTCTGGCAGCGTCTTACGTCATGTCCGTATCGCGAACAGAACGAAAGGCACAACCTTCAGTTGGGTAAAGCAAAGCGACCGTATTGGGGTTTCACTCAATCAAATTCAGGACGGACTCCAGGATACCTCTTCTACGTGGATATGAACTTGTTTCGTTCTATACTGCATCTGCAGCCCGAAAAATTACGCCGGTGTCCCCTTCAATAAATCTGGCAGAGCAGATATGTATCCACCGGATGAGAGTTTAGCTGTGGTACTCCATGGTGTCCACGTCTGCGTTCCACGTTTTAGGCTACGCCTTGAGTAAAACTAGGCCACATAGATCAATTTTGCGAAAGTAAAGTAAGCAGTGGAGTGGATTTTTTTTTAATAATAATAAGGCTGAGGTGTATTGTGTATCTTCTTCTTCTTCAACTACTGTTCTTCTTCACGGGCGAGCACCAGTTGGTGCTCACCCTCTGTTGCCGTCTCCGTCCAGGGCCCCTGGTGGGGGATTCCCACCCCGGAAGGCCAACACCAGAAAGATCTTGGAGGCGACGCTTGAGCTCTACACGGTGGTTTCGGGAATGAGTGGAGTGGGTATTTGACAACAGCAAATGCACGTACACTACCGTTGGCCCCAACAAAATAAATGTACCACTGAATATAGTTTTGAAAAAGTATTAATGCTTCGGAGAGACCAACTTTCGTGTAGTCACTTTAAAGAAGCACACTCGGAAAACCCGTAGGGCTTTTACAGCCATACAGCCTTAAAGTGAGATCCCAGAATGCAGCCTATACTTGGAGGAAAGATCTATTTTCCCTCTGACTTGCCAGCAGGTCTGGCCGCGTCTGGAAGCAAGTCGTGGACATCTTGCGCTCCTCATCCACAAGCTTGGACGACACCCAGCCGAAAGCGACCGCGCATCCAGGCAACGGCTGTCCGGTCACATGAGGCGACGAAACCTTGCCGTAGTGGGACCTTGAAACCTGCCATCACCATCACTTCGTCGTGGAAGACAGAACAGCTCCCAGTCAGGAGCAGCAACTACTCTTCGAGCAAAACAAGAACGATATAGATCATCTGTTTCGGGAGCTGCATACGCTAAGCTTACGTGTGAGTGATGCACATATTACGCTAAGCATGCATGTGCGTGATGTGCATGATCCATATGTAGCGTACCGTGCACGGTTTGTCCCGACTAGATAGTTGGGCCTCTGGTGTCGAGTCGCGTCAGTTTCCAATTTGACTTGGACGCAGCAGACCCCGCTCATTCCCTCTTCACCTCTGCAGCCAGACTACACTACGCTGCGCCATGAGTAAGTGGGCTCTCCTGTTCGTAGCAGCGCTCGCCGCGCTCGTGGACAGCAACGCTCGTACGGCCCCCACCCTCTCATCCGAGATCAAGTCGCACGTTTCAGACATAAACCAAGCCACCCTGGTGAACGTGAATAGCAAGCGATCACTCCGCGAGCTCAAGACGACTGACAACGCAGCTAATGAAGAGAGAGCTGGTGTAACGCAGCTCGCTCAGAAGGTGGAGACCGTGGTGTCCAAATCCAAACTGGGTCAGGTGCTTCAGAAATGGAAGCTGGCGCGACTTGCGGAGAGAGAGAATGTCGTGAAACAACTCGTCGAGAGTAAGGCCGACTACATAACCTTGCTGGGCAACCGCGTCACGATTGAGGAATATTCCAAAGCATTGGGACTGAAAGCCGATGACTTTAAGTACACTCATATCATTTACAAGCCTGAAAGGCTCAAGAAAGCGGAGCGATACAATCATTATCGCATCAGCAAGCTAGAGAAATGAGGGGTCCGCCGACAAGGCCGGTGATCACAGAAGCTCAGTGGTAAAATCGAACAGTGATCCGGCCATTTTTCGATGTAATCGGTTATTAGTCGTGGTAACTACTGGTACCTTGCGAGTTGGAGTGTTGTGGCTGGATGAAGCCTTCTCTTCCGTTGTCTGTTTCGTCGGTGGGGTAGGCACCTCCACAACCGAGAATGTGGACGTGGGCACCTCGACCACCACGGGCAAAGCTGCCGCCATCTTCCTGTAATTCCTCATCATCCTGAAGTCACGCTTGGAACTCGGGCGGTCCATGTCCACGCTGCACTTCAACTTTTCATCACGGGCGACAGCGTGCACATGTTGAACGTCGAGGCGCGTCCTCCTCCTGCTGTACCGGAACCAACACCCAGCCTCCACTGCCGATTCCTGCACCGAGAAACCTGTGCTCCTTGGCTACCAACTTGACTCCGCCCAGAGCCGACAGGGGCTTCTTGCTGGGCGCCCTGAGCGTCGTCGGGACCGGTTGCTGCTCCAGCTCCTGTTCCTGATCCTGCGTCTGCAGCTTCCTGATGCTGCGGCAGAAGAACTCGACGTTGGGCTGCTGCGGGTCCAAGAAGACGCCGACGACGCCTCTGTCGTTGGCCATGCGAATGTCCACGGCGTCGTCGTTCACCCAGCACTGTGTCGCGGTTGCGAACACTGAAGGGTACTGTAGGATTATTATTTAGCTTTCCTGCTTCATTTCGACTAATCCTGGGCTTGGCCCATGAAGGCAACACTTTGCCGGTACTGGATGACCCTGTCTATTCACGGAAGTTGGGTCACTTGCTGCTCCATATCGAGCGGAGGGATCGACCCGCAATTACCATGACATGCAGTTCTCAGATGCAGCCGGTCAGCGAAGGACAACTAATGATTGAGGTCATTTCCAGACCATTAGGAGTGCGGTACCAATTTATAGATTTTACTTTGTGGCTATCGCTGGTGAAGGCAACCGTATCCAGATGTTGTGCAAGGTCTGCCAGCAGTCCATAACAGCTTTCTCTATCGTCCATTCAGCTCGAGAACGTTTGTGCAGCGCCGTAATGTGTTCTGATGGACGCGTGCATGGAATGCGCTTCACCCGAACGACAGAAGCCACATGTTGCAACGAGAACCAGGCATCTACCAAAAGTAAACGCTCGTTCTGGTACCTCGACAGCGCTTGGACCTCTCGCTCACCCAGCGGTCGCCTCCAGACGCGGAACTCGTCCACCACTCCGTGGAAATTGTGCCAACCGCAGAACGTGCGCACACCTCTGGGTCTTGTATCGAACTGGAAACTCGACTTTTGTCGCCAAAACGACGATACGAACCCCGTGCCGACTTGCACCTGCGAGAGTTCGTGCCACGAATGGTGCAGCATCCCTTCGATCTCACTAACGAGCTCTCCGTCGAGGTAGATTTTCTGCACGCCGCCGTCACAGGACAGTGCAAGATGATACCACCGACCGAAATCAAGGCCTGTGGCCGCACAATTGGCAGCGCCGTCCAGCATGGAGCAGAACAAGTTGCGGTCTCCGTCCACCGCGACGAACGCGACGTGGTGGTTGGTCCACACGCAAGTGCGCATCAGCGGAGACTGACCGCCGAACAGCACTCCACCCGTCAAAACGCCGCCACGCTCTCCATCCAGCAGACTGAACCACATGTCCACCGCAAATGCCGAACCCTCTGTGAAGACCTCAGTGAATGGCTCTCTTGTCGAAGGATCCTCCACGATGACACCGCCGGATCCGTCCGTGCCGCCGCAATGTCTTAGCCTCTCGTCCACTCGGAGACCTTCAAACGCAACAGACCGGGCCTGGGCGTACGTCCTTTTCAAGCTGCAGGGTGATGCAGTATTGCTCTTGTGTCGACATGGTTTGAATCGTCGATCCCAGTGCTTGGGGTGCGAGAAGTGCAGCAAACATTGAGCATTGACGTGGGACAACTGGAAGAGGTCCCAGCCGGTCAAGAAGCAGCTCACGGCATCCAGCGCGTCGGCCGGCAGAGCGTCCAGCAGCTGCAGCGCCATCTCTCGTGTTCTTGGCTTGGTAGATTGATGCGAATCGGACAATGGATCTCACCAAACTAGATCTCGTTCTGCCAGTCGCGGAGGCTTGCAAGCTGCAAGGATGTGGCGCGCAGCATATCCATGCAGAGACCGCGGTAATACAACTTCAATGGGTGATGCAGACGCGTCGATCAAAATGCAGACATGATACCTCCTCCGACTTGCCTGAAACCAGCGCACACTCAATGCTATAACTTGAAGGCTACTTTTTACAATACACTATTGTTTCTAGTTAACCGTAGGTAGCGAAGCTCTCCACACCCGGTTGCGGGCTACTTCAGCCTTCAAAACGACGGAGACAGATCAACCGTCGTAGTTGTACACTCCGATTCGGTGGCAGAAGATGCTCGCAGTGTAACAATATTGGGCAGCTACAAGGTTGTCGATGCAAGTCATTGTTGGTTGCCGGAATGGATATTAGAGTTCAATTCCTGTAGGAAACAGTAACACAATATTACCTCACCATTATTAGTAAGTCATTGTTGGTAATTACGATTCATAAATGATTTTCGGAATCGTGGAAAGCGCATTTTCGATGCGATTGGGCTGTTCTACAGCCGATTACAGAACAGCAGAGCCTTCACTTTCCATTTTGGCATCGTACACAATTCTATCGCGAAACCTTTCATCTCTTCGACATCCTGAATCCGGGGCCAGAAAATTTGCTAGACGCTATCAAGCAGCTCGCAAATACTAGCGGTTGTTTAAAACCAGCGGTGAATAGCCGCAACTCCTTCCGCTGTACGAGTTGGGTGTCACTAATGTGCGGAATTTTACGTCGTGTCGAGGCGTTTGATAGGATAGCTGATGAAAAGAGGAGTGTGATAGAGCTCGTCCAAAAGTTGGAGGTCGCGGTATCCAACAGGGAGTTTCGTAAAATACTGGAACAGGAGACAGGTGCGAAGATACATTTAATAGAGCATAGGACATTAACAAGGTTGAACGCCCACACCAACTCTGGCAGTGTAACTTGCTGTCGCTTCCCGCTTACAGAAACCTGATTCGGTAGGGGCATTTCCAGAAGCGAGAGCGTATTCTCAAAGGTACACACATTGGTCTGGACTGCGACGTCACGGGATGTTCTCTGTTTAATGTGCTATCGTAATTAAACGCTACTGAGGTTCTACCGTATTTCTGCTAGAGAATTTACCTTTCTTTCACTTACACTACAAAAGAGTAGTCGACTCACCAGTCGAGGTCGAGATCATAATTATGCACAGTATCAATTGGAATGCCGCAGTAGGTAATGTCGGCGTTGATGCAGCTATCTCCATGAGCGCACATGTAGCCCGCTGAATGAAAGATTGCACACACCAACAACCGCATCATTTTGCCAAACAAGTCGCCCAGGCGTAGCTATAGTCGGTTGGAACACAATGAGTTGCAATTCATCCGGATAGTGATGAAAATTATCCGGATATTGTACCTAGGATGGGCAAAATGATTAGAGTACACTGCGGCGTTCGTATTGCCTCGGTCCGATTAGACCATTGGGCCTGTGCTATCGACCGCCACAATCGTCCAGTTTCCAATTTGGTTCGGACACAACAGACCCATTCCATTGTCTCTTCACCAACAACATCACGCAGCGCCATGAGTAAATGGTTTTTTCTGTTCGTGGTCTCGCTCATTCCGATTGTGAGCAGTGGCGCTCTTCAGGTGGCTGCGGCTCCGTCCGGAAGCAACCTGCCGAAGGAATTTCATGCCCCGGACTTGCACCAAGCAATCCAGATCAACATGGTTAGCAAGCGATCGCTCCGTAGCCTCAAGACGACCGATGACGCAGCTGATGACGAGAGGGATGGAATAACAAATCTCGCTGAAGTGGGTCGAGGACGTACAAGAAGTGACTCACTCACTGGGCCTCTGATAAGAAGCCGAGGCCGAGCTGGTGGTAGAGTAGTGAGGAGGACGAGTAGAGGACGAAGCTACGAGTGCCCTCCTGTAGAGTGATCCTAGAGACTACAAGTACACTTCACTTCTGAATCAGCAAACAATACAAACAAGGGATCCAAGGAAGCCACCAGCTTCCCTAATACGTGTTTCGTGGACCGACTACAAAGTTAACTTTAGTGAATTAAGGTTCAAAAGCGAAAATGGCGGAATCGAATGTCGTCAACACGGGCTCGGAGGGCAGCAATGCGGCGACGACAGCAAGTTCAACATCGACGGAGCGGTCGTTGCGTTCGAGGCGAACGGCGCCCTCGGAGACAAGTGATCAAGCGGTCACTAGCGCAGGCAGTGAGTCTATCCAAGTCAGCTCGATTGGTAGCATCTCACCGTTGGGTGTTTCGAGAACCAGAGGCTCGGCTCGGGGCCGAGGCCGAGGTCGAGGCCGAGGTGGACTTCGGGAGACTTCGGGATAGAGCGGGGCGGGGCCAGCATGGGGTTGGATCCAACAGGTCGACCATGCTTGATGGCGAAGACCCGTCTGGTAGACAAACAGCAAGGCAGACTGGGGAAGCAACGAACGGAGTTGCTATCGGCAATCACCCCACGGTGCCGCAGCCGATCTTCACGTTCATCACGGCACCTAAAGTGACAGACATTTCGCATGACGGAATGACGAGATGGCTGGACCTTCGTCTCGAGTATGAAGAGGCAATCAAGGCGAGATGCAAAATTACTGGGGAGGAGATAGAGGCAGTGATGACAAATGTCCGCAATTCGATTGATGAGTCATTGCTGGACACCTTGTGCGAAGTGATTTGGGTGAAGAACAAGAGTGAGCTTACCGAAGCGTTTTTGTGGGATTGGGTGATGAAGACAGTGGAGAGCTTCAAGAACCGCCCTCTGCCGAATATTGAAGACTTGTTCCAACGGGAATTGTCCATGGACGAGAGTCAGGGAGATGTTGAAGCTCAGGTGACCAACTACTTTCACGCGTGCAATACTTTGATCCGTACGAACGGACTCGTTGGCCTTTTCAAGACAGAAGACGGAATCAAAAAGAAGTGTAAGGTCTTAGTCAACGCGTTGCCTGCAAAATTAAAGAAGAAGGTGAAAAACGAGATCGATTTCCGTGCGCCCAACGCGAAATCGAGTGTACCTGACCTGTTCAAGCTCATCCTGGAGCAAGCACTTGACCAACGCAAAATCGACGGGGCAATGCGTGGCTCGGAGAAATAACACAGTCGCGGTGATCGAAAGAACGTTGACAACTCGAATCGAGAGAGGAAGTAGTTGAGAGCAGGTGATTTTTCCTCTCGCAAGTCCACCTACCGCAAAGTAATGGTGAATCGCGATGAATGGAGACAAAACCGAAGCAGCAGTCAGCGTGGCTGTTTCAATTGTGGTGGTGGACACCAAGTGCGTGATTGTCCTCGTGTTGAGAGGTCTGACTCCGGCTCGAGCAGGAGCTTCAGTGCGCGGCGCCCGCCGTTCAGTCAACAAGGGAGGCACCGCACGCCTCCAAAGAATTAGGCAGTGCCTGCCTGAGGGCAAACCAACAGTTCGGGTGAACGACTTACTCGAACTACCCTATTGTGCAGACAGTGGGGCGTACAAGTCGTGCATATCGCGTGAAGATTTGGAGAAACTGAATGGAACGGAGATTGAAACCTTTAGCCTGCATCAACCAATTAAGTGTGATTTGGTTGGTGGACAGTGGTTGGAAGTGAAGGAGACGGTGTACTTGTCACTGTCGCTACGAACTGCAGCGGGACCAGTTAACATTCATTCACCTGTGGAGTGTTTGGTTGTGGAAAGTCATGGTGAGTTTCTGCTTGGCCGAGATGTTCTGAGCATGTTGGGAATTGACGTTGACAGGCAGATTGAGCTGCTTGCGTGGTCCGATGGTGCGGATGATGACGATATTGAGGAGGATCCTGCTATCAGCAGGAAAGATGAAGATGAGATCAGAGAAGCAGTGGAGGCAATGATAGCACGAGCCTTGGATGAAGGATTCCCAAGCGATCGCGTGGAGAGATTGCGCACTGTGATCTACATGTATGACATTTGGCGTGTCAAGTTGGGAGACGACCCACCGGCAAAGGTGCCACCGTTGAAGCTGCGGCTTAAGCCGCGTGCTAAACCGTATAAGGCCAAAGCGAGGAAGTATCCACCGGAACTTCAGCGCTTCCTAGAAGAGTTCAACGACACGTTGGTCAGTCTAGGCTGGGTGTATGAGAATCCAGAAGCAAGGTGGGCGTGTCCGGCGCTGCCTGTGAAGAAGGCAGGAAGTGCAAGTGAGTATCGTCAAACTACTGATTACAAACCGGTGAATGCCCAAGTGGAGCCGATTGCTGGCACGATGCCGAATCTGGATGTAGACTTCGAGCGAGTGGCAGGGTGCTTGTTCTTCGGGTTGTTTGACTTTATCAAAGGGTACTGGCAATTACCTTTAGATGAAGCTTCACAAGAAATCCTGTCGTATATGACACACAGAAAGATTTACACCCCGCGACGAGTACCGCAAGGATGTTCGGATGCAGCATTGCATTTTCAAGCGACCATGGAACGTTGCTTTGCATCCCTTCTGAACAAGCACCTACTGGTCTGGGTCGACGACCTCTTGCTGTATGCAAAGACCGTGGACGAATACTTGGACAAGCTTGAGGAGCTATTCACCCTGGTCGATAAATTTGGCTTCAAGCTGAGTGCGACCAAGTCTTGTGTCTACAAAAAGCAAGTAAAGTGGTGTGGAAAAGTGATTGATGGTGACGGTGTGCGTCATGACCCAGCACGAATTGAGGCGCTCAGCAGTCTTCCTTACCCGTCGACGGCTGGGGAGCTGCAACAGTTTATCTGCTCGACTAACTGGATGCGCACATCGATCATTGACTACGGGCGTTTAGTAAGACCCCTGCAGGAGAAGTTCGACTCAGTGATGGCGAACACCTCTAGACGCACCAAGCGTATAGCAAGCGGGATACCTATCTCGCTGAGCTCTGTGGAGCTGAGAGCATTCGGCCAAATGAAGGAGGCGCTGTCTCGTGCAGCGACGTTGGCGTTCCCGAAGCCCGAGGCGTATACTGATCACAGATGCCAGTGACGTGAGGTGGTCAGTTATTGTGACCCAAGTGGCAAATTGGCAGGCTCGAACTCCTATTCACGAGCAAGAGCATGAACGTTTAGTGTGTATGGGGGGAACGTTTACTGGGGCCCAGCGAAATTGGAGCGTCATCGAGAAGGAGGCGTACCCGATCGTGACGGCTTGCGATAAGTTATCGTACCTGCTGATGCGGCCAAAAGGGTTTCGCATGTATTGTGACCACCGGAATCTCATCCATGTATTCACGCCTGCGCAAGAGATTAAGAAACATGTCCGAAGAAAGTTATTGCGCTGCTCATGGAATACCGGTTTACAATTGAGCACATCGAGGGAGTAAAAAACGTTTGGGCCGACATGATATATTGCAAGCGTTCATCAGGCACTACCATCAAAAGACTGCGTCGAAAACGTGGAAGGGCGGAAGATGGAGATACGAATGAGGAGGATGTCGTTGCAAATAAAGACGTGCGTGAATCGAGAGTGGCAACCATTCGTCCGTTCAGTGGTGATGGTTTTGAGTGGCCTGATCTGGCAGCTATTACGGCAAGTCAACGGCAGCATTCTGCCACACGACCACGAGACCTGGCCAAGAATGATGAAGGCGTTTGGTTGAAGAATGATTGTGTGTGGATACCAGCGGAGGACAGTGAGATCTTGTATCGACTATTCGTGGTTGCACACTGTGGCCCGCAGGGGCACCGTGGACGAGATGCACTGATGGAAATACTACGTCGGCGGTTCCACATCACCCAACTCCGTGAACGAGTGGACCTTTTCATGCGTGGCTGTCTACTTTGCCACCATGTTAAGGGGGGAAGGATTGTGCATCGGCCTTGGGCTGAAACTTTTCGAAGCCAAGAGCGAAATGAGGCTTTGCATTGGGATTACTTGCACTTGGGTGAGTCTTATGGGGCGTATGCCTACCTACTGGTAACGAAAGACGACGCCA
>JAHWLF010000799.1:0-11030 GCA_024679295.1 Phytophthora parvispora
CTGTTGTGCTTTCAGCTTAAGGCTGAAAGAATTGTGGCGCAACAGATCAACTAACGTACCCGCCCGAATAAAAGCCCCCCCCCCCCCAAAAAACCCCCCCCCCCCCCGAATAAGATCCTCAGGGGTACAAGCGCTTGTCACCAATAAACAAAATCCCCTACCGAATAATATCCTCACCCGAATACAGAGACGCATACAAAATCCTTAAGTGTACATCGTATGCCGAGCTGACCATTCATTCCTACCGACCTGCCGACGCAAACCCGCTGCTCAGCTTGTCATTCTCGATAATGAGTCCTCAACGGCAAGCCGTGAGCACCGGACGCAAGCAGGAGGTGATCCAGTGGATCGAAACGGTGGGCGAGGGTGTACCCATGCGCGCCGTCGCACATTTCCGCGCCTCTGGATGGAGTATCGACGGCGGAGCTGTGCGTCGCTGGTGGAGATTGCGGGACAAGATTCGAAATGCAGCACCCAAGCAGTCTCGTGTCGCTGGAGGGGTGCGTAAGCCACTGTCGGAGACGCTGGAGGAGCTGTTATACGAGGAGTTCGTGACCAAGCGCACGAAGAAGGAGAAAGTGACGCGAGAGTGGCTGACTTCCATTGTGCTGATGATTTATGCTGGCGAAGCAGCGGAGCGCGAGTCAGCTCCACTGTTTACGGCATCGGATCACTGGGTCTCAAACTTTATGCGCCGGTTTGAGATTTCGCTGCGTCGTCGGACCAACCGAACAGTCCTCGACGATGGCACCCTAGTGGGTCGTGCAGTTCGCTACATGCAGTTCCTCAGGGATCAACTACCTACCGTCGATTTGGAGCAGACCGTTCTCATGGATGAGACGGCTGTCTATTTCGAAGACGCCCGCCAAGCCACGCTAGACTTCACCGGTGCTCGACACGTCGTCGTTCGCTCCACTGGGTTTGCCTCCATGCGGATCACGGTGGTGCTGGCCGTCAGCGCCACCGGTCGGAAGCTGCCTCCGTTTTTGGTATGGAAGGGCAAAGCTGCACCTACTTTCGAAAGGCGACCGGGTCCTTTGTATGTGGCTCACCAACCACGTGCTTGGGTGGATAGCGAGCTGCTTAAGAAGTGGATCGATTTGGTGTTTCCCCTCGTGGTGCACCGCGATGGCAAGTGTTTGGTATGGGATAGTATGCGAGCGCATATCTCAAAAGTGGTGAAGGCCAAGTGCTCCTCGCGCAAGATCGCGATGTGCGTGGTGCCTGGTGGGCTGACGCCGTACTTGCATGCGGGGGACATTGGGATCTATAAAAGCTTCAAAGACCTCCTCTACCTCGAGATCAACACATGGAAAGAGTCTGACAAGGTGGAATACACTCGCTTTGGGAACCCACGCATGCCGAGCGTCGACACCGTGTGCGAGTGGGTTCTGCGGGCGTGGCGTGACACTGACGAAGCCACGATAATGCGTTGTATTGAGTCAGCTGGTTTTGCTAATACGCCGTCGGAGTGGTGCATCGCGAAACACGACGTGTATGGCGCCAAGTTCCGGGAAAAGTGATCGAAGGAGTCAAAGGAAAACGAAAACGAGGACTTGTTCAACCTGTCTGTGCTGGACGATGCTCTAGACGACGTGGACTTTGTAGACGAATAAGGTACCACTAATAGAGTCCCCTTACCGAATAGAATCCTCTTGTGTTTTTTTGTTCGTCACTATAAAATAGAGTCCGGACTTTAATAGGGCGAGTACGTTAGTGATCCTGGCCTAGGTGTTCGTTCTTCAAGCCCGAGGAATGTAACGTCGCAGCTATGAATTACATGTGCTCCCCCTTCATGGATGAAGAAATAGTAGCCCTTCCGCTCGTGGTCATGCCCAACGAAAATTCCGCGCTGTCCATTCGCTCGGAATTTAAATCATGTCGTCCACTGGTTTGTTGTAGGAGAACGACGACATTTTCCCCGAAAGCGTATATGTCGGTTAAGTCCGGTTGTGATCCGAAGTACTTTACATACATTATAGGTGCGGGATCGTTCTTGGTCAGCACACGGCTCTGCATGTATGCTTCTGCACGGACTGCATACTCCCAAAGGTTGTGCAGTACTTTCGCTTGAAGGAGAAGGCAGCGTCCGCAAGCGTTCGGTTCGTGCGTTTTGCGAATCCATTTTGGTAATGCGTGTCTGGTTCCGAATACTGTCGCTCAATTTCAATGTCAGCACACAGCTCATCAAACGCTTCATTGAATAATTCACCCCATTGTCAGTTTGCAGTATTTCATGTGCTTGATGTGCGGGTTTCCAGCTCGATTCTCGATTACATTTAGGTAGTCACGAAAAAACTTCGTTGCCTCCGATTTCTCTTTGAGAAAATAATACGTGCGTGTACCCCATCTATTTAGCAACCAAATAATACTGGTGCCCGTGAATGCTGCGCTAGAATGGTCCCACAAGGCCAGCATGACAGACAATGTCTTTCTCCTCCTGAGAGCGCTTGCTATGCTTTGGAGCAGCTCGAAGGTGGGTCTTCCCCAACGCGCAATTTTCACACGGGAGCATGGGGATCTTCTTGGGTCCACTGATACGCATTCCGCGCACCAACTTGCTGCGCTCGAGGTTGAGGATGACTTGGCAATGGAGATGGCCAAGCCAACGATGCCAATCTTTTAAAGAAGTTTTGGCGATGGCTGGAACAGACTTGCTCCCGGTAGCCACAAAACCAGCGCCTGATTCTGGTACAGCATAAACGCCATGGCGAAGATGGTCCCGGAAGATGGGTCTCCCATAAACAATGCACTCGGTGCCCGTGAAATCACACTTGTATCCGGACCTTACCAACGCGGAAACTGACAGCAATGGCTGCATGGGAGTGGCAATGCGAACGTCACCTTGTAGCACATTCTGCACTGCTCCAATTGCGAGGTCTCCGGCCTCGTTTCCAACTACGGTGCGGACATCCGCAAAATCAACTTAGTGGTCGTCGCACGTTGCTATGTGCATCAGGGATGTGCGGTCACCGGTCATGTGATATGAAGCTCCCGAATCAAGGATCGGTGGAACGGCGGAAATGTCCAGGTCGTAGGCTTTGTTCTTGGTGTCCGCCGACACCCCGTGTCTTCAATGATCTTCCTCCGCGTCCATACGCGAGGTGGTTTCTACGCGAGCTGCGCTTCCGACATGGTTCTCTGCGCAACAAAACGGTCGTGATAGTTGGTAGTGTGGATCTTTTGGCCGCAAGTCTTGCATAGTGCCTGGTTGAGATCCCATCTGGAGCGAGGGGGCTTCGTTGCGAGTGCTGTAGCCGCTGCTGTTGCTGCGGGACGTAGTTTCTTGTCACTACCTCTCCCGTCGCTGAGTTCATCCGCGTGCCGCTTACGAATGCGGCTATCAGAGCTGGTCAATGTAGTTATGAGATCAACGGCAGTCTGCAACTCGGCCGAGGCGTCTTTAGCTTCAACATCCAGCTGGTCAATCATGGTGTCGCGGTACAGGGGATAGGCGTGATTTGATGAACGTACTGAGGGCTTGCTGCTCAGTGAAGTTGCTGACCTTTCCACGGTTTAGACCAGCTGTACACACAGATAGCCGCTGAGAGTACGCCAGATACGTTTCCGTGGGAAACTTCTTGTTGTTGGCCGGACGAACAGATTGCTGCTGAATGGGGAGGCGACAGTGAAACTGCTCAAGGAGCACGTTGCCGAGCTCACGGAACGAGGCGTTCGGAAGCGTGCCCCGGTTGCACGTATACCGCGTCGCTGCCGATCCTGTGAGGCGTGAGGCGAGGGTACCGCAATTTATTTTCTCAGGCCATGTGCAGTTGTTCAGTGTTTCCCCAAATTCTATTTGAACTTTCAGAGTTTCCAGCCAGTCGTATTCGTCTGTGTCTGCGTGGCCGTCGGGAACTTCTCCGTTGAGTGGTTCGACGGTTATGGGCTTGAGGTTGATTTTCTCCTTCGGCATAGCGGGCAGTTCTTGCGCACCCGGTGTTTGCGCGACGGTCGCCCCAACAGTGATCGCCGGTGCCGGCTCCATCGGCCTGGCATGGGGACGATCGCCGTCCGTCGACATCTCAAGCTCGAGTGCACTTAGCTGTTAACCTGTTAGTTTGGTGAGAAAACCAGGAGCGAGATTCAGTTCATTGTGAGCGCACCCTACGTGTGCTAGCTTCAACAACTAGTTCCGACTACGGCTATGGGTGCATTCTGACCGAGTCATTACAGCGCACAAGGTGACGTCAGAGCCATGCCGATAGATTGCGCAAGAAAATGGACACCGAAGCGATCGGAAGGTGATGTTGCTGCCGTTCAACAGAACGATGTGGGGTGTAGGCATAGTAAAGTTGATTCGCGGTCGCGAGCAATATTATGTCAATACGTAGAGTCATGGATTTGCTCATTTTGTTATTCAGTACTGCTTAAATATTGTCTTTTACCCAAGCCTGCTGGCAATGCTTTGTCATGGTTGTTCAATCTTATACTGTCGGCTAGCATTGCGTACCCCTGTTGCAGCGTCGTTCTTGTTACCATCACCGCAGCTTAGAGAACTTGTCGCTGTCTCCAACGTCGATTGAGCGTCCGAATCGTGGACGATGTAGGGTGGCGTCTTCTTCGTTGTTCTACCCACCGAATTGTTGATCACGAACTCTATATTCTGGTGATATTGTCCCGGTCTTGCAGAAGAGCCCCTCCTCACGCACACGTCCACATCTTGAATCACGGATATTAAACAGTATTCCTCCTGGACATTCGCTTGGGGTTGGTAACTAAGTGGCGCTCGCGATCGCGACTGAATTAACTCGATCTTCATGAGCGAGACGTTCGAGACGCTTCTTTCTTGGATCACGCTCTGTCGTATCATCGAAGGGGTACCAAATCGTCGAAAATATACTTATCGAGAGCACCTGCCATGTCTTGTGCCTAGGGACTTCTCATGGCTTTGTCGATCATGTGGCCGGTAAAAGAATCTGAAACATCAGTTGTTACGTATTGCACCGCCGGGTATTTGACAGGGGTGATGTCGTGTAGGGATTGCGAACTTTTATGAGTCTTCGTCCCCTAGTCCTCGGGAATGGGACGGGTCCTACCAACAACACACGTTTCCCTCGAAATGTCGGCGAAGATTGTCAGGATTAAATCTGAAGACCAGTTTACACCGGGCTTAAAATGGGTCTGTGCAAGTTCCCGGTCAGATAGGTAAGTCCACACAATGACACCGCTAGCCAAAAGCAACGGCTATGGTGCGTAAAATTGTAAGCGCTTCCGCACTAAACCCAGTGTAGTCCCCCAGAAAGGAAGGGTGCCAGGCCGGCCAAGGCCTTTTACAGGGGCGCCGAGGTGAAACTCGGCCACGAGTCAAATACACGGGGGGAGGCTTCTCACTTTTGGCCTCGTCAGGACGAAATATCGGTCAATTTACCTTAAGCTCGCCGGTAGTCATATCACCACATCGGCTAGACTTACCGTAGACAGGCTTGACCCTGTGTGGCTTGGGGGGAGATTCTCCTTTGATTTAACCCTTTAGCTCCCGTGTGTTGTACGGTACAACATAAGAGGTGTATACCCTAATTCACTTTGATCGCAGCGTCTCAATTAGACTTCATATTTGTATAGAGGCAGATCCTATAAATCATATACTGAAAATAAGATATTTTATTTACAGAAAAGAACCGAATGCACAGGCTTAGGTTTGGACGTCTGTGGGTCCGGTTGCAGGTGGGAGAGAAGGGAGGGTCTCACCCACTAAGCACGAGTGGCCAGCAGGCCACAGGGCTCCTTCTGCAAAAAGATGACTCGAGAGCAAGATGGTTGCTCCGGCCGGCAAAATCCCACGGCATCAGCTTACGGAGGTGGAGCGGCGCATGTGCCGTGACGCGCTGCTAAGCGACCGCCACGAACGCCGCGCCCGGCGAGCGCAACAGAAGACGAGTGATGGAGGACCGAGGGCGACGAGGGCTGCGAAGCGCACGACAGCGGCAGTGGAGGTCGCCGAGTCAAAGGGCGATGCCCCCGTACGATTGAGGGCGGTGGGCAAGGGGCTGGCAAGGGCATCGGCCGCTGCGAAGACCAAGCAGACGACGGGCAAGAGGACGATGAAGACCAAGGATGCAGTAGCCGAGGCCAAGGAGATGGTGGGCAAGAAGAAGAAGGAGGCGGTCACACCTCCGGCGGCCAACACGAAGAGGGCGGCGGCGAAGCCTCCGGCGGTCAGAACGAAGAAGAAGGCAGCGAAGGAGACGGCGGTGGTAGCGCTACGGCCACAGTGGGCCAAGAAGCCGTTCATGCAGTAGAAACTGCCGTCAGTGAGGTGCTCGCTGGCATCGTCGGCTGTATTGGTGTTGCCGAGAGCCCCATCATGCCCGTTCGAGCGCCGTTACCTCCGGGGCCTCTGTCCCACTGTCGAGCGCTGGAAAGCACGAACGGGGACCATCATCCTCATCTCGATAACGTCCCCTCAGCATCCTGCAAGACGACGAGGTAAGTTATGTTGGTGTTTCCAACATAAGAACGTGCCATGCACACGGATGTGAACATAAGCGCTAACAAAGTTATTGTGAAACGTGTAGATCGAACCAAGTGAGGATGAGTGCAGTGACGAAGAGTGCGGTGACGACGGTTGCGAGGAAGGAGACGATGCACCGTACGTCCCCACCTGTATGGTCGACGCAGACCCTAACTTGATGAGGAAGGGGCCGACATCAATACTGACCTGAACTCCGACGAGGAACCTGGCATCGAAGAAGAGCCAGAAGATGAATTAGACCCTGATGATGACAGCTGCGATGGAGATTGGGAGATCGGTGAGCTCACAAACGAAGAGTCGGACGTCGAGCGCGAAAACCTACCGGACTCTGTCTGTTTGTCTGCTGCCAAAGACAAGCAGTTGATCTCTTCGATGCTAGATGATGGCTAAGAGTACGGTAAGTTCTGGTGGCCTTATTCAACATACGTTTTCGGGTGGTAAAGCGCTCAACATAACAGCTAACATAACTTTGAAAGTGTCGATGCTCGTAGATTCGTCAAAGTTTGGCCCAGGTTACGAAGATCTCTACAATGGGTTATTCGGCCCCAGTGACAGCGTGCTCAGAGTGGCGGACAACCCGTTGGTCCTGTTTTTCTACTTCCTTCCGCCCAAGTTGTGGTCACAGATAGCTGTGGAGAGTAGGCCTGTCGTTTCAGTTAAGTTAGCCTCCATTAACAAACCTACCCGTTAAAACCTCCAAGAACCTTCGGAACCTCCTTCAACCTCCTTTACCTCCATTTACCTCCAGCATACAAAAATCAAGTAAATCTGATCTTACGGAGCCGCTCACAAGCAGAGTGGCAAAGATCAATGAACGAGCTCCGCTCGCCCGCTACTGTTGGTCAAGGGCCAAGCTCTTGTGCCCAACACTCCAGCCCGTATCTGCTTCGGAGCGCGTCAAAGTCACCAGCTCCCCGGTCGGAGCACGTTGTATTGAGTTCAAACAGCCCAGCCATCTCGCCACAGAGGCAACGTCGAGGAGTTGCAGCTAGCCCAAGATCTGCACCAAGTCGTCCGCGGAAGAAGCAGCGCTCACGAACTAATGCGCACCCGAGTGCTGAGCGACAATCTGGCGGTCTGGGCTCTCGTCTACGCCACGGTCAGCCTTCGAGTCCAGATATCGATCCAGACCCCTAAGCATCGCGTGGGCCTCCACCGCAACGGGACCCAAGGTCACAGCTAGCTGACACCTACCGAGAATTGTGTCGTGCTGGGCTGCGGTTCGAAGTCGAACCGCCTCGACTGCTTTTAGCTCAGTGCCAGCACAAGCCATTATTGTGGCAGTTTGTTGATGTCTTCCTCCACCCAGACTACTGGTACCTATCAGACTCGGAGGTCGAGAACCGACACGCAGCGTTTGCATTTTGCAAGAAATGTAAGTTATCGATATACTTCGTGACTTCAAACCACAAGGTTACACAGCACATGCGCAAATATCACAAGGCCGAGATGCTGGAATATGAAGATCGAGAACGCCAACAAAAGGAAGCAAGATTGGCGCGCGCCCTCACCTCGTCATTTGATGAAGTAGCTGATGAAATTCGCAAAATCACACCTGACGAACAAGAGCACGTGAATATGCTGCTCGCACGATGGGTTGCGGGCCACTTTAGACCACTTGTCCTGGTCGAAGACGCCGGGTTTCTCGAGTTCGTCTCGTACTTTTCTCTCAACCTGGGTCAGTATTCCAAAGCGGAATCAGTTGCGAGGTTGTATCGTGATTTTCGCTAGTGATCTGAGGGCGGAAATTCATGAAGATATCGTCAAGGCATGCATTTTCTCATCTTAGCCATGCGTGGAGTTACATCGGATACCAACACGGACGGTGCTTTAGTGGACGATTCTATGTTCAACGACGATTCACAAGTGGCATCCTCTCAACCGGATCCGCCTGAACTGACATTGACGCATTCCAGACTGAATGGCCAAAACCAGGCCGAGGAAAGCCGGTCACACGAAGTGCATTTGTCAGCGACTGGTAATTTGCCAACACGAGCGGTAGTGGCTACTGCGGGTGCTCACCTCGAGGGCGCACCAAAAAAACACGGCCGGACGTGTCGATATGGGTACTGATCCCTATACCGAGCTTTTATTCAGCACCGAAGACCCGAGATTCGCAATCCAGCAGCCACTAGAGGTGGGTACACAAGCCGCGATGGGTAACAACGCCCCGCACAGTACCTCACATGCTTCTGGCGCCTGCAGGCATCCTCACGGTGATATTTTTTTCGATTTTGAACGCGCTAGTGATGGCTCAAGTGCTTACGAAGCGTCATCTAGACCCATAACGGTGGAAACAGACGAAAATCGACGATGACTCACAAGCAAGTTACACCTGGAAATCCAATACCGGTCGCTAGTTGGGAAGCTGCTACTCAACAACGCGCTTCTAATGAGGTAGCCACCGCGGCTTCGAATGTCGTGGTTGCGGCTCCATCACGTGTTGAAGCTAACTACTGCGCCCGATACAAATTGGATCGTATACCAAGGATGGAGAACGAAACCCCGGACAGGTCGCCCCTGACGTCGGCGTGCGACAGCACTGTTCCGGAAATGCGGCCGAGGTCTCGGCTCTGGGCTGGGACTCGCATTTGGCCATACATGGAGCGGGACAAACCGTTCACGACTGGAAGTCTAAGGCGCTGATAAGGATACCTGGTGTACCAAACGATGATTGAACTGCCTGCGGGGTTGATTCAGCCCGCAGTGACAGACGAAGAATGTTACTGAAATCGATTTGCATGTTTGCATGTGGAATGAACGAGTCAAGATGGAGAAGCACTTTTGGATGGAGGTCTGGACGCTGGTGTAAACGGCAAGACCCAGGTGACGCCAAAGTAGCTCGAGTGGGTAATGATAAACCTGATGAAGAAATATATGACCGAGAATTGTTATGCAGCCGGTGGTCGCCGTTTGGTTATGGAACAATAGGAAGTGGACTGATGTTGCGGTGATGCTACCTGGGCTGTAATCACTGTAAGTTAAACGCCGTTCGGTGCTAGTCGAGTGACGGATGCGTCACTGGAAGCAGGAGCAGATGTGGCCGGGGGTTCGAACGCAGTGGTCCATGCACAACAACCTGGGGCACTCAAAGGCTTACGTTGCGACCACCGAAATCTCGCCGACATGTATGATATGAATTACGGTAAGGTCCCTTGCGTTCTGTGCCGGAAACCGACCATGAAGACCTGCGACAGCAACTTCTGCACACGATGATGCATACCGAAACGACGTGCTCGCTGTTTGATGTGTTTCATGGGGTATCCAGGGGCACCCAAGACAGGTATACGACCACCGAGATCCCGATAGGTATCGGTGTGACGATGAGCCGGAGTTGATTGAAACCCTGGTCTGGCTTAAATTTGTTTGCCCTGATGTCAACGACTCTACTGGGAATGTGAACGGGGGTTGTATTACAGCGTTCTACACGACTTTGCTGAGGTGGTGGATTATGGGTAGTTCCACTTGGCTGATATGTCGGAACGCCGCCGGCAACGTCCTGAACGGATATTATCGGACACGAACCCTCGGACGACCCCAGTGTAGCTGCGGATGACAATGAAGAAGCTGGTGACGGTGCTACCTGGGATTGAAATCACGTTTTGGATGAGCGATTGGGCAGCATGCCTGTGATTGCTAATACGACCACCGGAATTTATCCATACCGATTGCGCCTTGACACCTGCTACTCCGCCCGTGTTTGAAGCTCCTAACGCCCGATCAATATTTCAATCAGATGACAGTGAACCTGTGGAGGGCAGAACGCAAGCTTCGGGATTGTTGGTTCCCGGGATATCAGCCGAGCAATCCACGTCGGACCATACGACCACCGAAATTCCGGTGGTGCGAGGACTGATGAGTTGCTGTGGGACGTGCAGCACGATCGCTCTCGGTGTAACCCTCGGAGCGTAGTTGATTAGTGTGACCTAATGATGGTGTAACTAAACGGAACGGGTACCAGGCTTTGAGAGTGTTGGTTCGCAGAGAACCACCCGACGGACACTATGACCACCGGAATTTAGAAGATGAGATATCTGACGAGTTGCTTCTCAAGCGGAGATTCGTTCCGTCGTAAGACCACGCTTGGAACAGTACGGATTAGCTCAATCGGATACGTCTGAAACTGGAGCGGGTGTCACCACGACCTGACGAACAGTAGTTTATGAAGAGCCGACTGACATATGAAGAACCGCCTGACGTGCCCGCGCCTCACGATACGACCACCGAGATTTTGACAGAGAGACGTTGGACGTTTACACCGATAATGCTGTGGCTCCGCGCTTGCCGCAACCCTGGTGGGCAATGGAAGAGTGCGAAGTGGTGGTGTTGAAGCCGCAGAGAACACGACCGGAGGATCAATTGAAGTGCCGGCAGCGTAATGGATGAAGGCAATCAACCCGGGACGCGTAGCAGGAGCGCACGCGCCGTGGCTTCCGCCAGAAGACCCGGTATGACAACGGCGAAGTTTGGAGAGCGCCTGGACGCTCACTAGCTGCGAGCTCGCGTCAATGCGGGGGCAGTTGTGGTGCGTCAACTCAGCCGAAATTTGTCTATG
>JAHWLF010000800.1:0-11025 GCA_024679295.1 Phytophthora parvispora
AACTCACGTAGCACTTCCAGGAATAGTGTTTTGGTGTATTGTGGATACTTAAACAGGAACGCATGCGTACAAGGTGGCTTTTCATGTGACAACGAAACAATCCTATGCCGACTGCGTAGCACGTATACATGCTATCAGTATAGTTTGCCGTATTACACCAATGTGACCCAGGCGCGAGCTGATGGAAGTGCTCCTTGGCGCACCTCGTGAGTGACATGATGCAAAAACTGTATGAATTATACGTTTGTTGCAAATCAGGGTACCCGGACCCTGGATTTCGCAGTTCTCACGTCTTACACGTTCGCCAGTGCTATGTCTTGCTGTGGCGTTTCTTGGGTCAAGGTGTTATAGTGAAGAGCTGCTACCTCGCAGCTCTGAATCTGTGCTAACAGCAGTGAATTCCTGTTGCGTCCAACACGTTGTAAAGGGACCCCAAGGCCACGAACATCTATTTGACTGGTTACCACTGACAAAGCCGCCAACAATACAATACGGCCTATGTTCAATCTATCCCTTACAAGAAGTTGGTGTCAACCCACCACTCGGACTTGTAGCTCGAACCGAGAATGCTCTCGATCGACACGGGTCCACTCAGCTTTCCGCTGAAGCTCACTCGCTGAGAAGTGGACGCGCCGGGGCCGGAGTTGTTGTACTCCCGCAAGAAAACCTTGCTGGTGCTGGAGCTGCTGTCCCAGGTCTGCCATCCCTTCGGGTTGATAACGTTGCCGAGTTGGCTGTTTTGAAAGACCACGCGCGCATACGGACGCCACGGACGGCCCAGGAACGCGGTCTGGCTACCGGACCCGTACACACGCGCCTTGTTGAACACATACTCCGACGGGTTGGAGCCGCCCGCGTTACCGTTGGCGGTGATGCACCCAGTACCGACTGACTCAATATCACAGGACTCGAACCACGCCTTGGCCTGCTCGCCAAAAACGAAGTCGATAGCACCACCAATGTACGACCGTGCGTAGAGCTCTCGGCCCTTGTTGGCACAGACGGTATCCTGGTATCCCGAAAACTTACACGCGTAAAAACCATACTTTTCACCGTCAACGTAGGTGGCCACGGCCTGGCCGACGTTGCCCGCGGTGTTGGCGACGTTGATGTTGTAAATCTTCACGCCGCTGTTTGACTTGAGCCGCAGCGTGCTAATGACGTCGTTGCGGTTTCCAACGTTCGCGGCGAGATCCTTCTGCGCCATCGCGTGGGTGATCGTGACTTGGTTAGCCGAGTACGCCATGGTGTTGCAAGTGTAGCCCTGCACCACCAGCGGGCCATTCAGCGCAGGGATGAGTACTTGTTCGCGGTAGGTTCCAGGAAAAATGAAGAGCGTCTGCTGAGCCGTCGTGCCGCTCAGTTTGGCCGCGCCCTGCGATACCGTCTTGACACTGCCCTTATAAGACCCGGAGGCATCGACGACGATGGCACCACTGGGGGGCTGGGTGCGTGCACTGGACCCACTGCACGAAGCTTCGACCGCGACGAGGATGCTCACCAAGAGCAAGAGGACTGGTACTGCGAACGCTCGCATCTTGTGTCTTGGTCTTGTCGCGTAGGTGGAGGAGGTTTGAGAGGCGAAGAGGAAAATCGAAAGTGAGTTTCTACAGACCCTTCCGAGTACCGCTGCATTGCCGTGGTTTTCACAACGGGGTGCCCTAGTAGCTCGCATCACAGCGTTCAAGTTGCTGTTCGTCTATTTGTCCCTCAAGTTACGCACACAGACCATGTCAATGCACGTACCGTAAGCGTAGTATTGCATGGAGCAGCTATCTCGCCACTAGTGCCCCAATACTTGAAAAGCCACTCTTCGTTACCTCACGTGGTTTCTTGGAAGGCACGATCCTGTCAGCTGCTGTGGTCCTTTGCCTGGCTGCCATCGCTTTCAAGATACTTTTGAAAGCAACACAGCGTAGGATCTCATGGATCACTATCACATGTTCATCATCAATAAAAAGCCCGGTGAGTCACTATCATGTGGTTGTGACCTCGTCATGTTGGCTATCAAAAGTATCCTCTTGGCTGCCTACACTAATAGCAGGGTCATGAATACCACGTTGCTCCCGGGGTCCATAGAGAACGGTGGGGTGTGCGTTAAGCTAAATATTGTCGACAGTGGCTCAATCGCGTGCCTACTCAACACTCAGCTACACGTAGTGTTCTGTAGTGCTGCTTCCTCGCTGTATTTTGAGCGAGTATGCCCCCCCCCCATAGCATGGGAAAGGTACAATGACGATTACGCGGACCCCCTTTCTAGCGTTGAATTGCGATGGTTCCATTACCCGGGCGACGCAACTCGTATGGATCCATCCTTGTTGTCTCTTACTTCAGCAGTCATTTTGCTTTGCCTGGAGATGCGCTTTACCTTCGATCACAGACTATTATCGAACGGCGAAGATACTCGTGGGCATCATCAGCTGACGGCGTCAGCCTACTAGGCACCCAGCGCGGGCTGCCAGTTGGTTCACCCGGAATGCACATCGTTCGCACTAGCCTCCCAATAGCTCAGGACAATTAGCACAGTCGTTGTGACACCCGCCCTTCACGATACATATTGCATGCTGTTCCTGGCAGGCATCTCCCGACGGTATTGCTTAATCCTGGGCTTGAGGAGAGTAAACTGACCGACTGTCGCATGCCACTTCAACGTGAAGCGATCTATACGAAGTGATCGACGGCTGGATTAAGTGATCCACCACGCTCCAAGCCTCGCGGAGGACACCGGATCGACCTCATTCTCCAATTCGCTTCGTGCCTCGTAAGCCTTCTCAAGTCCCCGACCAAGCCCAAACCATGGCCCCGAGCTCCTCCTCCACGGCGATGACGCACCGCTTCTTGGGGAACTCGGGTCTGCTCGTGTCCAAGCTGTCACTCGGGTCCTGGGTGGACTACAATGATAAGTACACGGTGGACGCGTGGTACGACATGATGAAGATCGCTTTCGAGCACGGCGTCAACTTCTACGACACCGCCGAGATGTACGGTAACGGCCAGGCCGAGGAGCTGCTCGGAGGCGCCATCAAGAAGGGCATCGAAGAAGGGGTCTGGACCCGCGAAGACCTCGTCGTCTCCACGAAGCTCTTCACCGGAACCAAGGGCGTGATGCAGGGCGGTCCGAACGACGAGGGCGTGAGCCGCAAGCACATCATTGAGGGCTTGAAGGCGTCGCTGCGTCGCCTGGAGCTCGACTACGTCGACGTGGTGTTCTGCCACCGCTTTGACGCCTATACCCCGATCGAGGAGACTGTGCGCACCATGAACTTCGTGATCAACCAAGGGTGGGCCTTCTACTGGGGCACCAGCGAGTGGTTGGCCTCGGACATCCGTGAGGCCTGTGAGATCGCGGACCGGCTTGGGCTCATCCGGCCCATCGTGGAGCAGTCGCAGTACAACATCCTCGAGCGCAACAAGGTGGAGTTCGAGTACGTCGACCTGTACAAGAAGTACAAGCTGGGTCTCACGACGTGGTCGCCTCTGGCCTACGGCACGCTGACGGGCAAGTACAGCGTCGGCAAGCCGGAAGGATCGCGGTACACGACGTCCATGTTCGCCACAGGCCCCTTCTCCGAGGGTTTCGCCGAGCGTGTCGAGATGGCGGACAGACTCATGCCGATCGCCAAAGAGCTGGGCACGTCGCTCGCTCAGATGTCCATTGCGTGGGCGGTCTCCAACGAGAACGTGTCAACCGTTCTGGTGGGGGCGAGCCGCCCTTCCCAGCTCGAGGAGAACTTGAAGGCGCTGGACGTGGTGAGCAAGATCACGCCTGAGGTGAAGGCGAAGATTGATGCCGCCGTCAAGTTCGTGCCGACCGAGCCCAAAATCGACCAATTCGCGCACAGCCGCGGCCGTCACTTGTAGGGCGACACGCATTGTGCCAGGAACGAGCAAATTGTTGGCATGCAGCTCTTTCTAACGTGTACTCAACAATTGATACCAACATTGACCGTGAAATGAAGTTAAGCAGTAACGCTGGAGGTGCTTAGAACTACGAGTATTTCAAATCTGATCATGTCACGACACTTACCTAAAGAAGCTAGTACTACACATAGAAGGAGGTCTCCGATATCAATTCTGATCTACTCACTGATTGTAATTGTATTTTGCGCGAGTCTTATAATACCGCTTCATTGGGTTCTATATATCAGAGTTTGAAGCTGCTGCGCACCACCTTCTGATAACCCTGCGATAGCCGATGCGATGCCCATAACACCCGTGGCCTAAACGTCGAAAGCAAGGAGTATATCTTCCTAATGTACTAACTCATGAGTAAATACTCACAATCTATATCGGCGTGACCTCGCAACCGATATTTCACTACCACATTATAGATATTCTGTATTGCTATAACTGGTTACCCAATCACTGATAGAATGAGCGCACTGAGTCCGTTGAGGGCCCAACTATAATGTGCTGGCTTACTCAGTTTGCATCCCGACTGCTTAAAACGAAGTTATCTCAACATCCACACTGTGAATTATACTATAGTAGATCAAAATTAATACCAACGGCTATATCAGATACAAGGCAGCGGCTACCTCGTTACGATCTTAGCTATGCGCTGGTCTGAGCTAGCAACATAACTACTTAGGTGCCCATGTTGATGGCATAAGAGTATTATGATGCCTCCAGGCAGTGTGCAGATTTCAGCACATACAAAGCTATAGAGCGATGCCCTCTCCTCCAGTCCCAACTCGTCCACGCGAAGATATGGACTACATCGATATCAAGCTCTATAAGCAAGGGAAACATATATTTACCAAGCCCAAATTGAAATAACAACAGCGGACAAGTAAGTAAGTAAGTACGAATCGCTGCGTTCCTCCTCTAACGGATACTATTGTCAAATATCAGTAAAGACGGGATTAACTACGCCCCAGACATCGTGGGGCTCCGCTCGCACCGAGATGCTGTCCGTCCGGTGCACACTCCGGGCGACGTCTTCGCTGCTACGCGGCTCAATCCGACGCCCCCAACTCGTCGCCAACAAAGTGAAGTCTCCGTTTCCGGCAACTCTCGCGCCCTCATTATTGGCGCTGGACCCGAAATTCCGGTTTTTCTCGCAGCAGACCTCAAACAAGTTGCGGGATGACCAAGTAGCTTTCAAGAAAAAGCAGCAGAAGAAGAAGATTGCCCAACTGCCGTCCATGGATCTGGACGCCGCTCTCACGAAATTTAGGGACATTAAACAGGCGGAGACTGTGGGCCTCACGAAGTCGAAAGCTTCGACGCTCGTGTTCACGTTGGCCAAGCACAAACGCAGGGAGTGCGCGGAGCTGCTGCGTCTGTGTCAGGAGCAGAACATCCGCCTGCAGAAGTTCGCGCACGTGGCTGGCTTCAGTCTCTTGTGCCTCTTCGAGAAGTTCGACCTCGCGCTGGCGGAATTCGGGCGGATGCGGGACGCCAAGATGAAATTGGCGCCGTGGATGTACGCGGCGGCGCTGGATGCAGCGACGAGGTTGAACCGTTCGGAAGTCGTGAAGGATATTTTTCGTCAGTTGGTAACGTATTCGAAGGACGGAGCGGAGAGGGATTGGGTGGAAGTTAATGGGGACGAAGTTTTCGAAATGGTGAAGGACGTGTGTGATCGAGACGTGAAACTTTCCGAGTTTGCGCTGCGTGCTCTGATTAATTTTGCGGAGAAATCGTGTCAACCCGATGTAGCGCTGGAGCTGTTCAGTCTTCTGCGCAACAGCGAAGGCATTAAACCTGCCATTGGGGAGTACTCGTCAGTGCTAGTTGCTTGCGGGACAGACAAACGATGGGACGATGTAATGCAAGTGTTCGAAACTATGCCCACGGCACTGATTTCGCAGCTGGATGGGACTACGTTGGGGCATGTTGTGATGGCGCACACTCAGAGCAAGAGCGAGGAAATGCAGTTGCGTGGATTGGACATATTCGGAGTACACAAGGAAAGGTGGAACAAGTTGGCGTGCACCGCGGCGTTGGAGGGGCTGCTATACACGCGTCAATTCGATGTGTGTGTTGCACTTGCTCACGACATGCAGCGCCGTAAGATGAAGTGGGATTCATCTGTCTACAAAACGGTCACGCTGGCCCACATCCGTAGCGGATCTCTCGAAATGGCAAAACAGTTTTTACATGACAAAAATGCGAAATGCTTAGAGAACAGCGACGGCCTATTGTGCTACCGCGAACTTATTGACGGCTACGCCAATACGAATGGGGATATTGAAGAGGCCTGCCAGCTATACCTGGAAATGGCACAGAGGAGGATTCAGCTGAATTTATCTGACTTGACCAATGCGCTCGAACTCGCGCTTCAGCTTCCAGACCACCGAGTCTACTGGAGTATCCGCAAGCATTTCTGGCTTCGCAACGAAACATTTGGGAATGACCTGCCCGAGCATTTGTTCTTGCCGGTCCCAGAAAATTCATATCGGGGAGCGCTCTACTCGAATGTTGCGATACCACTTCAACGTTTCCGTGACATTCAAAGGACTAGAGGTGTGGGTTTGACAACCAATGTGGCTTCCACACTCCTCGACGCTGTGGCCAAAGAAAACGATGTCAAGACATGTTTGGAGATGTGGAATTATTTCGAGGAACAAGGGGTGCTGCCCAAGCCGTTTGCTCGATTTGCTGCTTTCCGTGTTTTGAGTGAAGAAAAGAAGTACCAGCAGGCATGGCGCATATTCGAGACTTTCTTGAGTGAAGATTCCGCTTTAAGGGCATGGGCATACCCGAAAGCTATCCAGGCTGCTATCAAGCTGGAAAATCCTGCTTCAGTGGCTGAAGTTTTTCACCGCTTGGAAGAAGATCAAGTCGATCTCACTGGTAAAGACTACCTAAGAATTATAAAAACTTGTTTAGGCTCGCACGATTTGAAGCTGGCATGTAGTACCCTATCTGCGACGCAGAGCAAAGGGATGGGTCCTCCTACAGCAGACATTTTTGACTCCCTGCTATCAGGTTGCGGCGGGGCCCGTTTGTGGAATATGACCATCGACGTGTACAATGGAATGCCGGATGACTACAGATCTCTGGTGAGTATAACAGCGCTGAAATTAGTGTTGACGGCACATTCTCGTTCAGACAACGAAGAACTTCGGCAGCGAACCCTTGAAATCTTCAAGACACTAAAGGAAGTGTTCAAGATGCGGACATTGCCCAGCACACAGTTCCCGTACCCAGCTGCTATGGTAGCCTTGCTGAAAGCAGAGGAGTATGCCGCTGTAGCCGACCTTGCTGACGAAGCTAGATATGCAAAATATCCGCATTGGACTCCGACGATGTACCGAGCTGTGGTGATGGCATACATCCGCACGGGTGCCATGGCGGAAGCCGCTCAGCTTTTAACGCGGCACGCCATGCTCCTGAGTAATATCAGCGCGGAATGTTACCGCGAACTCATCCGGCACTACTTGGAGGCTCGTGGCGACGTGCTCGAGGCGTGCAAGCTCAGTTTGCAGATGGTCCAGAACAACAGGCAAGTGACAGCGGAGGACTGGCGCACGTCGCTTGATCTCGCGTCGCAACTGCCGGACCGCGCGATGTACTGGGAACTGCGCAAATGGCAAAAACTTCATGGAGAAGATCAACCCGAGTAGACATCGTGGTCCACAAGTCCGGACAACGCAGCAAATTTGCAAAAAGAACGTTGTATGTGTTTAGTGCTCCTTCTTCTTTATTTTCATGAGCCATAGATGCAGCAGCTCTTTGTAGGACATTTCGGGAACGTTATTCAGGTGATCGCCACACATACCACCGTCCTCTTCACGTTGCCCGAAGCAATCCATAGCTACCGACCCCCACTAGCGAGCATCAGTACGTTGCATTTCCGGAAGCAGAATACTTGCCGGGAGTTCTTGGGGAATAGGTTCACCATGGAGACGCAGAATCTCGGGCAATGCCCGGTATGCCGTGTGATCCGGAAGCTGGATCGCGAGCTCCAGTGCTTTTCGCCTGTCTTCGACTCCAACCCGCGGGTTCTTCTGTATCCTTTCCACAGCTACTGCGCTCGCCTCCACTGTGTCGCGGTGAACTTTGCAGTACTCCATGATCTCGCGATAAAATTCCACGCTTCCGTTTCCCATTTCGGCAGCATGCTTCTTCAACACCCTCCGCGCTTCCTGACGGACCCGTTGCGAATGTTGGCCAGCACTACCATTTTGCATGTAAATGCACTTCAGCCAACTTTATGGTGTTTCATCTCATCGGCAAGTGCAACTAGAGCGTCGAATTGATGCGTTTGCAGTAGGGCCTCCAGCGCTGCCATGCACGCGGGGTCGGTCCCTTTCGCTGCGTGGGTATCAAATATATGTAGTCCGCAGTCTGCGCTCCTGTTATTCGCATGAGCCTTGATCACCGAGCAGAGCGCCTCGCCATACAGCTTTGACTGAAATCGTTCAGGCATAGCCTCGTACATGTTGACCGCATCTTCCGAGCACTTGTCTCGGCAAAGCGCGTTCAGCGCTAACGCATAACCTTTGAGCGTGAATTCCACGGAGTGGTCTTGTAACGCAGGTGCATCGCTCGATCCATGGATCCGGAGCACATGTGGGCTACAGCAACACGCCGACAGATTGTCGGGGACCAATCGCAGTAGCTGTCCTTCACTTCGTCGGCGAGATCAATCACACTGGCATACTGTCGCGTTTCCAGCAATGGCAACATTACATATTCATACGGGAAGTTTGTGTTCCGCACCTTGTACGCTTCCTTGTGTGTGTTGCAGATCTCCAGGGTGTGCTGCTGCAGTTCTTCGCTTTCCGAACGAGCGTAAGCCATCAAGACTGGAGTCAACGCTTTGGGGCTCAGCAGCAGTTGGATGCCGTTCGGCATGCCATTGCACACCTGGATTATTACGCTCCAGGAGTTGTTCACGGCACACCCGACCAGCACAAACTGACAAGTGTTTAGTGCTGGTATAACGCCTTCGCTTTTCATCGCAGCCAGCAGATCCAGCACCAGATCCCATTCATTCTCAAGAGTGCAGCTCTATCATAGCGTTGCAACGGTCCGAGATGATAGGCTTCACGTGATTCTGCCTCATGCTACGCAACAGCTTCACCTCAAGCCCGGGCCCCGTTGCTTTCGTTGACGCTGCAATCAGGATGTTGGTGTAAAGTTCTGGGTCTTCCAATGGTACCGAATTGTCTTCAAGTACACATCCAGCATTTCGGGTCTGTCAACCAGCGCGAACAGAAGTTCCCGGTGTAGTTTGTGGCCAGGCAGTTGACTCGCTAGTTGTAGCGCGTCGATCCAATCGGAGGGCAGTAGCTGCTTGTTGTTTGTATCATTTCCTTGTAAAGTTGGCAGACCACGGCGAGGTCTTTTCTCGTCGCTGTACAGAAGTCGATGAGCTCGCGGTAGCATCCGGCGCTGTCATTCTGCATGTGCTTCGAGTTTGAGCGCATGAATTTTCGCGCTTTCTTGATGGAACCACTGCGAATATAGCCCAGCGCCACAAGTTTGTAGGTGTATGAATTCCATGTTATCCCCCTCTGCTTTAGCTTGTTAACGAGGGGTGGCAGGGCTTCGAACGGGTGGGTCTGTAACAGCGCATCCAGCGCCGCGTTACACGTAAATGTGCTCCACTTGGTTTCAACCTCGCGAAAAATGTCCAGTCCACGTTGTTTCAATTCGTCACTTTCGACCACCTCTGCTTGAGCCGCATCGTTCAGCTGAGGACGGAAGCTCGTTGGCATTGACTCGTACGTTTCTACCACGATGTCCCATCGTTTATCCCCACCACAAGCGATTAACACCGTGGAATAGTCCTTGGCTGTAGGCGCAAACCCTTCGTCCTTCATCATGGCCAGAGCCTCCAACGCGAGCTACGGCTGCTTCGCTCGATCCGCAAATACGAGCAGTGACTGCAGTGCCAACTCGGAAAGCGTCACGCTTTGGCCGCGTACGTCGCACAACATTCCATACACCCCTCTTTTGTCCTTTGGGAGCTGTACACCACCGCACCGCCAGTTAAGTGTTTGAAGATACTGTTCACGAGGTCAGAATGATACAATTCGGTCGCAGCGTGCATCGCTTGGCCGTACACCCACGCCGGCTGCTCGATCGTCTTCCAGAACATGAACCCGAACACCTCAATCGCCCGGCCGAACTTGCGTGCATCACACAATGCACTAAATGCAGCTCGTCGTGACGCCATATCTTGCATTACGCGATGTCGATGGCAGTAGGTTAACCGCAGTCGTCGACACTTGTGCTTGGAGAAGGACAGGAGCAGTATGGACGCGACGTCCTCCGTCATGCAATGAGGACCAGTGTTACGAATGTCGGTAAACGCATCCTGAGCTGTTTTTGGGGGTCATGCCACAAAGGGCTCGGTCCCTCGCGGAGGAGCTTGAGCGAAGGAGCGAGCCCCGAATTGCAGTGGCAGCCGCTGAAGAGGCTCCACTGGTGAAGGGGATAGCGAGAGACACCGAAGACTGAAACTCGAGGGGGGAAGAGGACGACGAACGGGGCGACGCAGCACCGACGACGACGTCGCCCGCCGGAGACCGCGGCGAGCCGATAGCATTTTACCTGGTGACCGCCACGGACAGTATCCGCAAGCGAGGTTCCTGGATTTAGCGGCGCCAGCTGATGGTTGTCACCCTGATAGGGTGTCAAATGAAATGCGGACGCCGCTCGTTTGGATGCGTTCAAGTGGTGTTGTACATTTCGTTTAAGGCTAATTAATGGCGCTGCGGAGTGGGTTGCCTGCCTATCGTAGGTAGGCAACGCGGCCGACCAGTGCAGGTTGCTCAGCGATTTCAAGCTTAGTTCTCGAGCACGACGCGGTAGCGCACCGTGCCGTTGCGCACCATCTGGATGCCCTCGTTCACCTTGCTCATGGGCATCTTCTGGATCACGGGACGCACGTTCTTCTTGGACGCCACCTCCAACATGTCCTTGATGTCCTGGATGCTGCCGATGGCGCTGCCCTTGAAGTTGGCGCCCTTGCCCACCAGCGGGTACGGCTTGAACTTGATCTCGTCGTTCGGCAGCCCCACCATGATGACCGTGCCGTGCACGGCCAGGAAGCTCAGGAACAGC
>JAHWLF010000801.1:0-11023 GCA_024679295.1 Phytophthora parvispora
GTGTAACCCCGTTACAGTCGGCGTCTATTCCGGAGGGCTTCACCTTCTTGTTCTACTCGTTCGATGAGTTCAAACTGCCGCTCAAGTCCGGGGAGATCCCAGGAACGCGAAAGTCGCGACACCTCAATCTGCCACTCGATGGGCATTCCGCTTTTGTACATGCGGACGCAGTCGGCCTCAGGAATGGGTTCATTCTCGTCGATGAAGGTGATGTATCGATTCAGCTTCCTGAACGCTCGGCTGTATTCTCTAATGGACATTGCCTGCGTCTTCCGCAGGTCCATCAGCTCGTCGATGATCATTGTCCGAGTTCCGGGTGGACAGTGAACCATCGTCAGCCTTCGAAGAGCGTAGATGGCTACGTCGACGTGGTCGAGTTGCTCCTCAGCAACCACGTCGTTGAACATCAGGAGGTCGTCGTCGAAGAGAAGAACCTGCAGGTCCTCAACGAACGCAAACTGGTCCTCCTCTGTGCTCTGATACCCCATGAAGACGTAGTATTCCGACAGCCTTAACAGCCACTCCAGCCAGTCCTTCCAGGTACCATCGCGGAAGACTGGTACGCGCTTCTTGATCGTCGCACCGTTGCTCTTCACCTTCTCGAAGATTACTGTCTCCTCCATGTTGGTGTGGCTCACGGGCGGGGCGCAGTCGACTTGTCGGTAGCAAACTAGGCTGTAGTTTTGCTATAGCAAAATGTCACCAGTTGCTGTGGTGATTGTTGTACTTGTTGTTGAAATTGGAACTGAGTGTATTGATGCAGTTTAAGCAAGCTAGGAGCTGTCTCCGAGCTTTAGTCCTAGGCTTGTAGCATGACTGGCTAGCGTAAGCTAGCTCCTGTTAACCAGTCATGTCCTTGTTGTAGTCCTTCCACTTTGGTGCACGTCACAGATGCGCGCGTCACAGATCGCTCTGCTGACACTTGCTTTGCGTTTTCCCAGTATTCCCCCTAGCAGTGGTGCTTTCAACATCTTGTTTAATCTTTTTTTTTACATTTTATGGTGTGTGTCTGTGTTTTAATAATGGAAGTCGCCATTCTTGCTGGGCGTTTGCAACGTTACGCGAGAGAGAGATACCGCCGCCCATCGGCTCGGAGGTGCAAGGTGACTCGAGCATGCACAGGCCTTCTGGTCTAAGCATGAGTAGATGCGCGCGATCGAGACGCTCGAACCCGCCAAACTCTACGGTGAGGCCTTTCACGCCGATCTTTGGCGTCGAGACCTTGGGTGCGGGAAGTTCATCGCTGGTAGGGTCGTCCCAGACACGCTGCTTAACCCAAGTTTCTTCGGTGACGGCATACTGATGGAGATATGTCTGGCTCGCTGCAAGTTGAGAAATGAGAGTACGATCACGGGAGTACAAAATTGAAGGCTAATAGTTTGCTACTTCTTGTTCACGGGTACATTCAGAACTACGCTGCAGCCTCTAATACATGCCGGTAAATTAAAAGGTGCTACTATCGCGTGGAGGGCCATGCGCCTCTAGCCATTACTTTTGTTAATTAATTGTTTGTCAGCTATAATACGATTTTAGCCTTCCCGATCCAATTCAGCTCAGATTCCACACGCACGTCCGAGAACGTACACCTAGAAGATAATAGTAGTAGTTGTAGTACTAGTTGGATTGTTTTAAAAATGCATTCGGTGCGCCAAGTGATAGTTGCTGCATATAAATGCATGACGTTTGCTCATTTTGCGAAAATCTTGCAGTCATTAGAACAAGTGCTCTGAATGGGAAATACGTGATAAAACGCGAGACAGCGCATAACCAGCAGCATTGCAAGACCCTCGATTCATTTGTCGCCTTTACCCAGGGTTGCTGCCTAGTGTCAAAAGTTGGAAGCGTACCACCTGTGGTAGCTGTTGTAAAAACGATGGATAGCGTCGGGAGCGGTTCCGCTTCTAATGCCAACATGGGTGTAGATCGTCATCGGGCTGATATCAAAGGCTGCCAGGATCTTGTAGAAGGATGTTTTGGTGAACTTGCTGACCATCGCCCTCTCTTCTCCATTTGCATAACCTCCGTACGCATCACGATCAGCACCGACAGTTGATGTCTTGCTCGCCAGCCTCAGAAGCCTTTTGCCCCCGTGGCCTTGCTTGACGGAGAGCGTCGAGTGAGCTGGCCCAGGTAGGAGCATGCCGATGGAATTGGCTTGATCAGCCTTGACACAAGCTGCAGCTCCCACAAGAAGCATCAGCAGTAGAACGCATCGAAGAGGGAGCGAGGGATGTGAGAGCTTGTCGAAAGAACGAGGAGTGAGTTGGGTTGGGTTGGGTGGGCAGGGACTAGCTGAGCTTGCCTTCGGCAAATCATGCGATGCTGCTTTCGTTTGCTGAAGGTTGCCAAGCACCTTACGTGTCCTGTTTTGCGCGTTCCACGACCAATTTAAGAGCGTTTTCACGATCGCTTTACATGTACGCAACCGTAGACCCCGGGCTTGCCAAAACAACACAATAAGGTTATTCATCAAATCCGTTTGCAGCATCACAACTGTAGCGTACCTAAGAGATTACGATGGGATCGATTACGTGGAGCGCTACAACGTCAAACGAAATGATGCTTACGCACCAACTACGAGATAGTCGGTTGGTGCGTAAGTATCATTTTAAAATAGAGTGAGTGCCTGAAAGGCAGGCATGGCCCATGCCGCATGGGGAACCCCATTGCTGTCTTGGAGGTGTCTCCAGAACGTTCCTTAATGACTCATTGTGACGGCAAATTTTATTGAATGTTGTGGTCTCATCGCATGGGTACGGCAGTCGGCTTCGCACTCGAAGAGTTGGTTTTGAGACGTCCGATTGAAATTGTCGCTTCTTTAGGGACCCCGGCTCAAACGGCCGAGCTCTGCATGCTGTATTGTTGTAGATCGGAGCAGACCTGATGATTTCAGGCAATAATACACGGAAGGTTTACTCCGTTCAATCCCACAATCAAGATCATGCACATGCACTGCATACACCCAAACCCTGAAGTTCGACTTTTCCTCAGCTGCATACAACCTCATATCCGCTGCGATATTAGTTTCTTGCATGTGAAGCTACATGCACTTTGAAGTAGTATATTTTTTTTATTTAATCGAGTCAAAAGACGCACACCGCAAATATGCATGTGTTTTATCCGACTAATCTTACTTAAATTTCGTCAACATATCTTACAAGACGGTTGAGTGCTCGAAGTGTGCGTGGTTTCTCTCTGTAAGAGACCCTCCTCACCATTCAACATATCCCCATCACAAGTGCCCACAATCTTCTTGAGAGCTGTACTAAATTGTAACCTTGTACACTGTAACAGCTCTTGTAATACTTAGCACGACAATACGCTGCAGGCACACGGCGACAAGTCCACAAGATCCCATGCATCTAAACATTTCTTCTGCTCGTAAGCTACTCGATGGAATGGCAGTTTGCGGCGATCTCACTCCTCTTTTTTCTTCTTCACAACCACGATGAAGCTTTCCTTCGCGTTTTTCGCTGCTTCCCTGCTAGTGGTTAGTACCACCACTATCGTCGATGCTGGTAGCAATTTTTCGCCGTACCCTGCCGCTAAACCCAGTTTCGGCGGCAAGCACGGTCTCTCCATGGTTCAAACTAGCGGTGACCAGACCGGATCAAGCAACGCCGATGATTTTCTAACCAATCGAGCCCCAGGCAGGATGATCCTGAACAAGCCAATCCTGGTCAAAACACTCCTGACCAAGCCTCCACGAACATCGACGGATTACTGACGCAAGCACCGCCTGTCCTCAAGGGCGACTGCATCCTCACTGGTGACTACATCAACAATACCGACGTGAGGGAGTGTGACAGTATCGTCGTTGACTCTCTCAGGGTGCCCGCTGGCGTGACTCTGAACTTGACCACGTTGAAGGACAACATTAAGGTTTCTTTCAAGAGCACCTCCACTTTCGGAACCAAGGTGAGTCGAGGAGTATACCAGAAGCCCCTAAAACCTTTCATAACCTCTTTCCCATGATCTAACATTTGCTGCGCAATCTGTAGCTTTGGAGTGGCCCGCTCGTCAAACTGCAAGGAAACAACCTCACAGTTACTGGCCCAGGTACGCTCGACGGCCAAGGTGCTTGGTACTGGCCCCAGGGTCAAAATGTCACAAGACCGGTCTTCTTCAGAATCCTTGATATGACCTACTCGAAAATTTCCGGGTTCAGGTTGTTGAACATGCCGTTCCGCACTTTCAGCATTTGGAATTCCACCCACACCACCATCTCTGGAGTCACGATCGATTCTAGAGCCGGTAATGGAGTCGCCAAAAACACGGACGGGTTTGATCTTAGCAGGAACAACTACGTCACGATCACCAAGAATCGGATCTACAATCAAGACGACTGCCTCGCCATGCAGTCCAGCGCCAACACCGTCTTCAGTGATAACTACTGCTGCGGCTCTCACGGCATTTCCGTCGGCTCTTTGGGTGGCCCAGTGCTGAATTCATCCACCACCGTGAACGGGCTCACGGTCACAGGCAACACAATTGTGAACAGTACGAACGGCATCCGCATCAAAACCATCATCGGACTCAAGGGCCTCGTCACCAACGCCGTCTACACCAATAACAAACTCATCGACGTCACCAACGCCATCGTGATGCATTCGGACTACAACAAAACCCAGGGCGGGTACACGGGCACGCCCACGAGTCTGGCGAAGATAGAAAACATCAAGATTGACGGACTCAAGGGCACAGTCGAAAACCTGTACGACATTGTAGCGAATCCGGACGTGGTGGCGAACTGGACCTTCGTCAACATTAACGTGACTGCTGCGAGCAAGGGCAACTGCACGGGCGAGCCCAGCACCGTCAAGTGCTAAGAACACAATTTACAACGTGCTGTTTCGATGTTTCCGCTGACTGCAACTGCAGTCATTTAACCACCCATGAATAAACTGAACTGTTTTGAGGTGCGTTCTCGATTCTTCAGCATTGTTAGAGCGTATGAAACATGTAGCGTGTCGAGGTCAATATGTGGCTTACCTTCAGCAGCATGCAAGTATTCATCCGTCACTCACTCACCCACCATTCGGGCCGGAAACCAAAATTTTGCTCGTGCACCTTCGGACAACCCTCACCCAACTCGCACCCAAGAGATGAGATCTCCACTTAATGTTAGCAAAGCCTTCATGGCGCTTTGTTGGCTACAACCGAGATCGGTCAGTGAATCGATATGTTTTTTTTTGCTGGAGCACTCACCAGCTTGTGATTCGGCACGTTCGGGCTTCGACTTGCGATGGTGAATGCTTCTAAGGCAGTGGCCAGCAGCAAATTGTGAGCTCGACTACCAGAATCAAGTATATTCTACAGCCTTAGTAAGCATGCAGGCATCAAACTCTAGTACTGTAGTAGAATAAACCTGGAGGGATTCTTGAGTTCAGAGTGCCATTCCCAGGGATAGCATGCCCCAAAACATCGCTGCCATGCTGACCATGTCCGCTGCGCTCGAACCAGAAGTTGCTGTTGTTGCTGCGGGCGCCGTTTTGGACCCGGAAGAATCTGCTGTACTCCCGGCTGCCGAATCGGTGGAGCTGGATGCACTCGTTGACGGGCTGTGGGTCATGCCGCTGGTTGTGTCGATAATCGTACCGCTCGCTCCGCTGCTAGCGGCGCTGTTTGAACTGGCATTCGAAACGAGGTAAGCTTTCCAAGAGCCAAAATCGCTCGTGACGCCGATTCCGGTATTGAGTTCTGTGGCTATCTCAGCTGCCTACGTTTCGTTCCAGTACACCGTTCACCCTATTTAGTTGTGTGACCTAAATAGTCGTGCACCTTTGAAAATCATTCCACTGGTTTTGAAAAAGTTTTCCATTATACCTTATATCGATAAAATAAACCAGATTCTGATAGATCTCGTCAAGACGATTTGCGTGATACATTTTGTATTGAGTGTGGGTGTGCGGTTTTCGAGAAAAATAATCTCCATAACAAGGTGAGTTAGTTTTCAGATCGTACACGGTAAATAGTCGTGGCACGACTAATTAGGGTGAACGGTGTACTGGTAATCACAGCCAGGGGCCCCCTGGTGGTCCAGACAGCCTGCCACTTTCGCGCTCAGCGATCTTGAAGTAGCTGTACTGGTTCGGGTGGCACGCACCATCGGCCAAATATGCTCTCATGATGGCTGGCTCTTCGTCCGCGTCGATGCAATTGGTACTGTAATCCTCGATCTTCAAATATGGCGCGCCGTTGAACACCGTCTCCAAGTACGCGTCGCGATCAGTGACACAGCCGCCGCCAACACTTTTCATGAACACACCATCGTCATCTTGATCCATTGTGCAGCTATCACTTTCGGGACAGGGTGCCCCCCACAGTTTGGCATACACCATTTTGGTGCATGATTCATCTGCACCAAAATGGTTGTATGTTTCCAGCAGTCACTTGCCATCTTCTCCGTCGTGAGCTAGGGCGAGTCTCGATAGAAGAGCTGCTGATAAGAGGCTGCCACTCAGACCGACGATCTTCATGCTTGCTCGGGACGAGATACCTATTCGATGATGATGCTGATGTAAGACCGCAGATTGTGAAGTGGGCAACTACCATGGCAGTTCTTACCCGGAGGCTATGCAGCCTTTTAGTGAAACCGTTTCAACTAGTTTCGGGGTTGTGCAAATTCGATAAGGTTCAGAAGGAGATCCAATTTTGTGAAGATGCGATGCAGCACTGAAGGTTGCTACTTTTTAGTGGGTTTGCGCCTCTGTGGCATGAAACTACACCTACTGTAAAATTCAGGAGTTGGATATACATTTCACTCCACCATTCCAAGGCTGCTACTAAAATGTTTAAAATAGACTATTTGCGCTGGTCTTGCAACCGCTGTAAGTTGTTTGGAACCAGAACTATGATCGTCTCTCTCACGTCAGTGGAGAAATATGAGGATGCAGGAAAATGTTTTCCTTTCGCCTAGCGTCATTTTATCGTTTTTTTTCTTTTTTTTTATCTTGCGTCCCTGACCCATCAATTGCGTAAGCCCCCACGAATTGTGCCAACCGTGGCCAAGTAGGCACTGCCTAAGACATGCATTTCCAGATCTCTATAGTTAGCAATTAACGTAAATAGAGGATCTCTTCACGGCTGACCCATCAATTGGGTAAAGGGGTGATGAAATATCGGCGAAACAATGATGTTATATCAAAGACTACAGATTTTGGGGTGGTTACGAAGATGAGGCTTGATCCGAGAGTAAAGCACTTCAAGACGGATATAAGACCGAATGCTGTTTCATACGAGATGGTGAAACTCCACCGCTCTGAGCCGGTTTTGGACGTCTAGCGTCTTAGCAGTAACTCGTTGTACTAAGGAATGCAGTTTCTCCGCCAGAATTAAAATACAGCATCGGAATACAGTGTTAGCAGCTGCAATAGGTGACACCACCCAGTAAGTGAATCGAGCGAATGCCATTTAAAATGGTGATTTCTCCATTATTAATAATATTAATAACGTCAGTTTATTTTTGTTAAGATTTATGTTTAGTGAATCTTTCTTAACATTACGGTACTTCCTAAATGAAACAACTTCGTGTCTTACCAAGGCATCAATCATCTCCAGATCTCTGAGTAAAAACTCTGTGAAAGCGCACTGAACGCTTGTCCGGACATGCCTTGTAACGTGTGCACGAATGTGGAGCGGTCGATGCCCTGCAGGTGACAGCTGACTAACACGGATTCCAGGGGAGAATGTGTGTTTCTGATCGACTCGGGGCATCATTCACAGGCGCTCCATGTTTGCGGATCGATAGGTACGACACGGTACAACACCAACGTCCCGAGGACAAAGCCGATGGCGCTTGTCACCCGGATGAAACTAAGCACGCTAAAGTCGCTGAAAGTAAAAGCGAGAGTTCACGTCCCCCGGTGGATGTCCCCAGCAATCACGACTAGTACGACGGTATGCCTAGTGAACATACTGTCAGCTGGAATGCCTATCCGACCCCGATAAAACCCTGCGATCAAATGCCCAATGGTTTTTCTTTTCATGCATTATCCGCCCTAGATCTGCCTGTCGGTTTGGACATAAACCACTGAACTAGCGAACCTTGTCCATTGGATACCGCTGAATAATAGCACTGATTGTCCTCCACCCGCTTTCCGGGCCTGCCGGCAAAGATACTGCATCGCGTTAAATTTTTCTTGTCTCACTGCCAGATAGATCTAACACGACAGTGAGGCAACCCCACTTCACGTCCGACAAATATAGCCAGCTCCTTTCGACATCACTGCCAGTACTTGTATTGGCATGCGTCGGAATTGAAAACGGATCAAGCACTTGTGGCGCAACTTCTGGGATGTATGGGTTTTGATACCCCAGTACAGCACCACTCACCATTTGCACGACGTCGAGTCTGGATTTCCCGTAATTAGCTTCAAGTAAAACACAGTAGCAAGCGAGAAATCCCCAACCTAGTTAATCAATTTCTTCCTCCTCCTTCACGTCCGACAAATTGTCTGCTAGCCACTCGAATACAGGAAAATACCTGGAGACTGTTGACTCTTTCATCGCTCCGTACCAACGCCTGATCCACCAATCCATAGCGATATTTTTACGAGTTGGGGCATAGTTTTCCCAAATCTGCTGCATCAGATCCAGTTGGACTTTCATCGCTAGGGCGTGTAGAAGGTCCAGCTCAAATTCAAAAGGTCCCCCCGATCGTAGATAATCACACGCAAGCATCCACTCGATGGTCTGAACGCTTGGACATTCCCGAGCGTACTCTAACAGACTGCGGCCCTCTGGCCCTAACTTCTCGGTCAGCTCCGTGTTGCTCACCCGTAAAGCAGGTCTGATGTAACTTGTGACCTCTTCATCATTAGGTGTCCGTGGTGGGTTGTAGATCATTCAGCGCGCAAATTTAATGTATCGGTATCTGATTGCGTGCAGAATGGAGAGACTGCACCACGTGACAGCCTGTTCGCGGTCGCCGAGGATTCCACTGAAAAAGGTTTTCATCCGGGCGCTCTCGGTGCGTCATGTGAGCGCCAAATAGACCGACGTCGTGCGCCAACATGTACTTCAAGATGTGGAAATAACCATGTCTGGGGGCGACTTCCACCACATCAGCAGGGACGATACAGCCCGAAAAGTGGTAGCAACTCGAGCGAGTTAAATTTGCCTTGTGTAGCAGCGTAGAGCAGCACCACCCCAAATTGATATCGATGGTAGTAATAGTGATCCGACCGGGGATAGTTGTGGAGCGACCATTTTGAAGTCCGAGTGTCACGGTAGTGCAACTGGTGTCCCAAATCCAGTCTAGCAACTCGAGTTAAATTTGCAGGCGTCAGTGATTTTTTGGAGAGAAATCGACTGGGCCCGAGGAAAGTGGCGATGAGATGCTCGACGTGCGGGAGGCTGCTGACCGCTGGGAGAACGAGGGACACAGATTTTAGCGAAATGGTCACGTCGATGGAAATGTGTCTGGACCGCTGCAACTCGAGGAATGGAGTGTGTGATCGCACAGCAAAAGCATAGAACGCTGGCAATTCGTCATTACAAGTTGACGAGTTTGTAGCCGGGGTTTAGATGTACTATGCTTGCGAAAATCTCACAGTCACTAGAACTACCGGTAGTATTATGAAAGGAAAATACGTGGTAAAAAGCGATGACCAGCAATATTGCACGATCCTCGCTTCACTTGTTGGTTTGCCCCATGCTCGCCACTTAATACCAAACGTTGGTAGCGTACCACCTGTGGTAGCTGTTGTAAAAGCGATAGACAATGTCGGGAGCGGTTCCGCTTCTAATGCCAAAGTGGGTGTAGATCGTCATCGGGCTAATATGGAGGGCTGTGAGGAGCTTGTAGAACGATGTCTTGGCTACCGCAGTGATCATCGCCCTCTCTTCGCCATCTGCAGATAGCTCGGGCGAATCACGATTTGTACTGACAGTCGATGTCTTGCTCGCTTGCCTTAGAAGCCTTGTGCCATCGTGGCCTTGTTTGACAGAGATCGTCGAGTGAGCTGGCCCAGATAGGGGCATCTCGATGGACTTGGCTTGATCAGCCTTGACAAATGCTGCGGCTCCCACAAGAAGCATCAGCAGTAGAACGTATCGGGGAGGGGTCATGATTCAGGGGCAGTGCAGAGCAAGGAAGGGGAAAGGGACTTGGGAACTTGTCGAAAGAACGAGAAGTGAATTGAGTCGAGTTGGATTGGGTGGACGGGGCCTTTGTTGATAGTTCTTCGGCAAAGCCCACACTGCACCATCCGGAAACTCACGGAAATATATACAGTTCCATGGAGCCTACAGATTTGCACTGTGCAGTCAGAATTTATATGCTACTGATTCAAAAGTAAACAAATTACTTTTGACCGTTATCGATACAGCTCAATATGACCGCGTGGTTTAGGTTAAATTCTTTTTAGTGATTAGACAGGTATAAAAGCATAAGGCTTCTGATGAACACGATTATATGGATTTATTTAACAATCTCTGAAGAAACGGGCAAACATGCGTATCCGAGATACCGGGGTATCCGATTATGGCGGCGGTCATAACGAGGGGGCGCACTGTACAGACTTCTGCTTCCATAGAGAACAAGAAAACGCGACTTTGAAAGCCTCAAGAGCCTGGACGAAGCTTCCCGAGCACCGAGATGAGGCGGAGGGGAGGAACGATATCGATGAACTAGTGTAGGATGCTCGCTTGATTCAACACGACCGGATCCTTTCCCCAATAAAAAAACAATCGATCAGCTACGTGGTGGACAAGCAGCAAAATGACTTTCGCTTTGTGTCGACCGTGATGCCCACTTCAAAACTTTATGACGCGTTGCATTACCTACTTCTCTGTAGCCGTTCTGTATTCCGAACTACGGGAAGCTCAAACCGTCGGCTTGCAAATCATTTGCGACTCAAAAGTGACTACATAATCAATCAAGCAAATGCTGCGACTCGCCCTGCTCTTCCTGGCGTCGCTGGTCGCCGTCTGTAGCGCCTCAGAGCTGCGCCAACTGGGCCAAAAGCCTGCCTTCGAGTGGGTGCTGGACCCGCACGCCGCGGACGGCTGCGCCGACGGC
>JAHWLF010000802.1:0-11022 GCA_024679295.1 Phytophthora parvispora
AGCGCCGGCGGCGCCGACGACGAGAGCGCGCGCTTGTCGCCCATGAGTGCGGAATCGGGAGTGCGCGGTTTCCCTTGAGGGCGGCTCTGCGGGCGCGCGGATTGGCTGAAATGCGGGCGAATGGGAAACGCGCAGCGCGGAAGTTGCACTTGGCCATACAGTCTGCAAGTGGAAGCGCCGAGGGGGGAACACGATTGGACGGCCATGTTGAAGTGAGCTGAGACGGGATGGCTACAGCCCCGAGCAAGTGGCTACAGATGGGCCAAGCGGAAGCCAACCGACTGGCAGCTTGGCCTCCGGTTCGGGCTTGCTGTTTTGTTTCTTCGGAAATGGACGCGCGGGCGACAACCTACACCAACCTTTGTATTGCGGTGCGGTTGGCTACGCCGCTGTGGTGGGTTTCGCACTAGAACACCAACTGGGGGAGCTGGCACTCCCTAAAGCTTTATGCCTGGTGTATTTGTTGGCAAAACATCGATGGTTGGCAGTAGCAACCCGCCACTGCCAATCTGAAGATCGGCCTGCCGCCCACTGCACGGGCTGAATTGAGGCTATCCACATCAACCCACTACAGCCGCACGTGTTGATAGAGATGGCTCATGAACCTACATCATGTTCCTGGAGAGGACTTCGAGATCGCGTGGCAAGCGACACGACTCGGACGTTATTAGTGTTTCCCCTAAAAAATATCGGTGTGCTGGGATTCATTGCAGCAATGGCACTCGTATCTGCCAAAATATTGGAGATAAGAGCCCTAGTTATTGACACCCCGGCAGACTCGCTCCCATGGGCTGATATAGTTTATTTACAGTGCGAGTATTGCCGTTTTTAAATGAAAACGAGATAAAAACCAGGATCTGCCCATTATTTTCTAGCACCACTTGCTTTTCATGTAGGAAACTCAACTCGACAATTGGCACTGATAGCACAAGCATGTAATCTACCTAATCGTATTATGGGCTTCGCATACTGTATATTTAGTAATGCATGAAAATCCAGGGGCGACTGCCGTTTCAATAAAACTTCAACTGCTACGTCAAGGCTCAAGATAGTTCGCACCAAAAATTCGCAGCGTGCAGTTATCCGCGCCTGGAGGAACACCGCCAGTCATCAATTCGTGCTCAATTGCAAATGACAGTATCTGCCAGCACGGAGAGCGCTGCTACGGACCCAGCGCCACGGTACTCCGTTGACTTCGAAGTATGATCGCTAAATGAATAGGCTAACGGCGCTATGCTGGTCAGTGATGTCGTACCACTTGTATCTGACTCCCCACCTCCCACTCAGCTCAAACGGTCCCGAGTGCTTACAAGCAGCACCGATACGGTCAGCGACACTGCAACAAAACTGCGAATCAATGTTGATAAGCAACGAAAAGGATTCTTAAGCCCGCATCGACTATCAGGTAAGGCGTGAAACAAACACAATGGCGCGGTGTTAGTCTTTTTGATACAGATCGTCAATAATGTGTGAACATCTTGCTATAGCATCGTTCCGCCTCAATGCCGAATTGGCGCTGCGTGTGTCATTTGCGGTGATCGTGTCATCTATCATTCAAACGCGGGACCAAGCGTACGACCCAGCGAATGCTTACGACAAGAAATGGCTGTTCTTTCCAGATTGGTACTACCTCGGTGGCCTCAGCTACTGCGCGATCATGGTGGTGTTTTCGATGGCTTTCAATGTGGGAGGCACAATTCGAGAGGTCTGCCAAGGATTTTGTGGTGTGGGCGTCGCACTCCTGTACAATTATGGGTTGTTCAGCTTCATTGAAGTGGAAAGGTTTGACATTCAGTCTGAGGATCCGTACAAAAATTACTACAAGATCAACAAGGCATTCAATTCCAGCGCCTACTGGGTAAATGTACCAAACTTGGTTGCGACGTTACCTTGGATTGTGGTTTTCACCGTCGCCATAATGATTCTCCCATTTCACTTGAACACGCGCAAGTACGCCGTGGGTACCAACGCCTACTTCAGTGAGTACTAGTTGAACAGTGGCAAAAAGTACCTTACAACAGCTAACAGAATGTTTGCATTGTTATGTGTACAGCTTTGACAATTATCAACCCTGGCAACCCATTAAACTCTGGCCATCTGAAAAGCGTTGACGACGAATTTTTCGATACTAGCAACATCTTGCGCAACTTACGAACCTTTGCTATCGTTGGTGTATTGGGTGCATTAATCTCAGCTGTTACAATGTGCATACCCTATCCAATCTTGTGAGTAGTAGCTTTTTGCCGTGCAATATCTGTCGTAGAGGACTAACATCCGCGATGAATTAATGTAATACAGTGCAATTTCTCAGCTACGCGAGGACTCAAAGAAAGCGTCCACCGATCTACTGGAGCTGCTCAACATTATTGTGGACTCGTATTGTTTCAAAAACAAAAATGTGGAGAACATGGAGTTTCTCAAACTTCGACTTCGACGCAAATTTGACGACACAGAAGCTCGTTATCGGCGTATGCTAACACTGCAAGATGACGCTTGGTGGGAACAGTGCTTTGGACTGCACTGGGTTCTCCATTTTAACCGAGCCATATGTCGCAGCTACATTAAGCTGGTTGGTTCCCTACTAGCAGACCTACGCACCCTCAATTATGCTATGCGTTTAGAGGACTATGGACGTTTGCATTCGATCTACATGGCCGTTTTGAAGAGAGAGATTTACATCATCCAGACCCGAGCCAATGATCTGCTCAACGAGATTTCCCGCGAAGTTGATGATCTTTCGCCCCGTAAGTTACAGTTCACAGTATATAGGTCACTAGTATTCGCGCTGATATTGTGCTTCTGTCCCTAGATCTCGACCTCAAATCGCTGGGTGCCCTAGATAACCAGGTTGAAATGGCGCTTTACAAGCTCCGCAAAGTCCAGAACCGAACGCTGCGAAAAGAAGCTGTGACACTGGATGAAGTCGCTGGAAATGTGCCCCTCAATTTGTTTTTGTTTTCGCTCAACTCGTTCTGCAGCACGCTTATCAACTTCCAGCAGTCACACAACAGCAAAACCTACAATGATGTGCACCGCGTAAGGTCCTTTCTGAGATCCTCGCTGAAGCGGTTTACCGACCCAGCATACTACACGGACCTGATGCTGTGGATCGCGGCACTGAAAACCACCGTAGCAATCATGACGGGCGTGGCCTTCAGTGTTGGGGTCTATGGGTTTAGTGCATCGGTTCCGTCATGCATTGCGTACATCATGGGTGGTCACTTGGGAACTTCATTTCGAACGACTGTAAACCGTGTAGGCGGTGTCGTAGCAGGAAGCGTTGTTCCGTCCGTCTTTAAATTCTTCTTCGTACAAATATGCGAGCCTGAGGTTCTAGGCGTCGTGCTTTCCGACGTTGTCATGTTCGTGTGGGTGGGGATGTGTATGTACGTTTTCTTTGGGCGTGGGTATGGTTCTTACGGTGGTATGGTCGCTGCCTTTGTTGCATCCGACACCCTACTGCGACAAACAGACATTTGTTATCCGAACGGGTCCGACAGCTCGAACTCGGTTGCTGCCTCGTCATACTCATATCTCGCGCAAACGTCCGTGGCCGTCGTCATTTTCATCTCAGCTGAGACCTTTCTCTTCCCGAAGAGTGCAATTTCACTTCTTCGCCAGAACATATTGGATACATTCAAACTGCACCAAAAAGCATTCGATGCTTTATTCGGGCATCATCTTTCTAGCTCAGTTGAGATGGACGAAACCGCGATGGCAGATATCCGCAACATGTTGCTGGTGCAGATCCCCAGTAAGCTCGAGGCGCAGCGTCAACTGCTGGTTGAAGCACAGGTGGAGCCACTGCTATGGCGCCCCCAATTTTCCGCCGACAAATACAGACGGGTGCTTGAGTTTTCAAATCGACTGCTTAATAGCAACTATTTGCTGTTCAAGTTGCTGCGTTGGTTCCACTTTCGAGTAATGCAAAACCGGGTGAAACTGAATCCTGCAGATATCCGCAATGAAATCCAGGAAGATGGAAAGGACAGTGTGGACTGCCACGCCCAATGGAAACTTTCGAGCAGCCACTTTCAATCGTTAGTGCGCGACAACTTTGAAACCATGGAGATGATATTCAGCAACACCTTTCGGTACTCTGATCCTGACCAAACAGCGGTTTTCATGCAAATGAAGGAGGCCTTCCGGCTAGCCGACAAAGATTGCAGTGGTGAACTCAACGCGGATGATGTTGCCATCATGCTCGGTACGATATTTGCGCAGTCTGGTGCCGTGAAAGAGAGCCAAATCAAAGCCTACGTTGAAGAGTTTATGAAGGTGGTAGGGAAGCCAGGTCGTACGACAGTGTCATTTGAAGACTTCATGGATGCGATTGAGCATGGACTAAAATTTGAGGTAGAGGTGTACCGACGAGTAAAACCACGTGCACCGGCACTTTTGTCGGAACCTTTGTCCGAGGAAATCGAGCAGATCGCTAAACAGGAGCCTTCAGCTACATATAGAAGCCAAGGGGCCGGGGTAGTGATGCCGGTCAAGAAAGAAGAGTCGAGGTCAGCTTCAATTGCCGGCACTGTTGCTTCTGTGATTGTAGCTGTTGGGGAGACCGGTGAACGGGACAACCACATAACCACTTTCACCCCGTCTGAGAATGCGTCGGTATTTCTTCGGCGAGAATATGATGTTCTCAATGTTGAGGATTTCTCCATTTCCGACGTCGTGGCCCAAATGAAGTCTGCTTACGTGGAGTGGCTCCTATCAGACAAACGCTATGAGCGTATTTCCATGGAGGAACAATTGCTACTCAACTGCCTGGTAAGTGGCGCAGAGAGCATTGCAAAGAGCCTGTCGGGATTAGAGGAAATTGCAATGGCATCATCCTAGATTTCATGAAGCCCTACGCCATAGATGGAATATGTTTCTTCTGCAATTACTTTATCCTATTTCATTTTCATTACTTCGAAGTATATGAATTTACAGCGACACTGCAACCTCCTCTAGCTCAGTCAAATTTCTTGCTATGCCTTCCGCACCACTAACTAAACATTGCAGCAGAAACTGCTCCTCCATCGACACTTGCTCAAACCGATTATCCGTCATCAGCCACTCGACGTAAGCAAACTTCATTCGCTGCGCAATGTCCCTCACTGAGAACTCCTGCACGTTGGATACGTCGTAATGTCGCCATAATGGAGTTGATGTGTAATCAGAAATCCAAGCGCTAGTATCCTCTTCGTCGTCACTTTCGCTCGTAGCTTTCGAATGGAGAAAATTTGGGGTAATCGTCAGCGAGACTTCCTCAAAAACGACCGATCCCCTTCGCTCCAGTATCTTCCGTGTAATGCTGCCCTCAATATACTGTAGCATAGACAGTGAGTCCTCGGGATTGGCGCTATAGCTGTCAGCGTTATCGTCAGCATTAACGTTTATCAAGACATCACCATTTTGGCTAGTGTTGTGAGCATCACGATGCTCGTGGGGTTTACCATCAGCGCTCCACCGTTTGCTGCCGTCAGCTCCGCTACTTCGTCTGAAACTGGATAAACGTGACTTCAGTGTATCAGCGCCAGCTGAAGATACGCGAGATTTCCGGCGGTGTTGCACCTCCACCTCGAGTTTGAGTCCGTTTTCCACGGCATCAGCAAACTCTTGGAATGAGATTGTTGATCTATTTGACTTGCTGACGCGAGACATAAATTCTGTTACATACGCCTGAATTTCTCCATCTTTTACGTCAGCTGTCCGGCTGAAGACTTTCTCCAGCATGCATGAGACGTCATCTGCGTTGAGTTCTCCGGTGCAATTCCTATCAGCGAGACGAAAGGCCTCTTTTAATTGCATGAATACAGCTGTGTGCTCCGGGTTAGAATGCCAAAATGCGTGGCCGTACAGCTTGTGTATCGTCTCAAACCGATCACGAACCGAGGAGAGAAAGTGGTTTGTAGCGACGTGCCACTTAGTGCGAGAACTGGTATCTTCACCGTCACGAACTTCAATTCGATCATCTCGGATATCAAACGAGCCAAGCGCAACACGCTTTTGCTCTACCCGAGCGTCGAACCAGCGCACTAACTTGAATAACAAATACATATTGTTCAGCATTCGGTGCGAGATCTCTAGTGCTCTTTCGTGTTTATGCCGTACAAAAGGTACTCTCCATAATGCAGGCTCCGCGTTGGCATCCCCCAGAAGCCGCTTACACTTCATAAGTTTGCTCGGAATCCGTACTTCCAGAATGTTGCGAACTTCAGCTAACGTATCGGCTTGCATTCCAATGCAACTGGAAAGGTGATATTTGAACAGCGAGTCGAACGCCATTTGTTGCAATTGGACAGTGCTTTGAATATTCTGACTAAGTAGACTTGCCGCGCTTTGAGGAAAGATGAAAGTCTCAACGACGATAAAAATTACAACGCCCACAGACGTTTGGGCGAGGCTGGAGTACGAAGAAATCGCGATTGCACTGGGGCTATCAGATCCGTTGGAAATGCACAGGTCGGTTTGACGTAGCAGCGTATCAGCGGAAATAAACGCTGATACCAACCCAGCATACGAGCTGTAGTCGCCTGCAAAGCAAACGTACATGGATATTGACACCCACAGGAAAATTGCTACCTCAGATAGCATACCATTCAAAAAGCTCGGGCTGCACAATTGCACAAAAAAGAACTTGAATACAGACGGAACCACGCTACCAGCAACCACGCCTCCAACTCGGTTCACTGTCACCCTGAAGGACCCTCCGAGAAAATTTCCCATTACGTAAGCTACGGTTGACGGTACTGTAGCACTGAATCCGTACACATGAACCGCCAAGAAGACCCCTGTCATCATTCCAAGCGTACCCTTCAAAGTGCCTAACCAAGTTGATGACCGGCCATAATACGTTGGATCGATGAAAGATCGGAGAGAGGTAATTAAAAAGCTTTCCACTTGTTGCCCAATATCATAAAGCGTATTGCTGTGCATGGTATCAAAGTGTAGGAGTGATGTGCATAAGGAGTTGAGCGAAAAGAGAAAGAGGGTTAAGGGCGCGTTGCCTGCCACATCCTCCAATGATATTGTCTGCGTCCGCAGTACCCTGTTCTGGATTTTGCGATATCTGTACAACGTCGTCTCGATTTGGTTCTCCAGTGGTTGCATAGCCTTCAGAGCAACGCCTACATTTCACATTAAATACGTTAATGGTGCGAACGACTCTGTAGCGTGTGGAAAGGGCCAACTTACGGGGTGACCGTGCATGGATTGCAACTGAAATTTCTTCGAGAAGCTCAACAGAGCGGGCCCGAGTACCACAAATCTCCTGGTGGAGAGTTTTCATGTAGGTGGAATGTAAATCACCGAACTGCTCAAGACGCGCAGCCCCGTACAGCGTGTGGAGGTCTCCGATCAAAGACCCCATCATGTTGATGTAATTTCCCATGATAACGCGATTGAATGGGATAATGAGGTGGACTCCAAAGCATTGTTCCCACCAAGTGTCGTCAAGCAGTGATATCATTTGTCGATGCCTTGCTTCGATTGCATTAAATTTGCGATCAATCTTAAGTTTGAGGAAATTCATTTGCTCGATGTTGTTGCTCCTAAAGCAGTAAGAGTCAATGACAAGACCCAGTAAGCCCGCGATTTCGTGTGGTACTCGGATGGAGCAATTGTGGAGCTGTTGCATAGCACTGTATCGTAGGAAAAGCACAGCATCTATCAGGCGGATGCTGTGATGAGTATTTGTACTACAACGATAGCGTACTTACATGATTGGATGTGGAATCAGCATAGCCAGCACAGAAATAAGCCCGCCTACAACCCCTACTACCGAGTAAACCTGCAAGTTTCGGAGGATATTGTCTGTCCCAAAGAATTCGTCACCTCTAGTCTTTAGCTTTGTCGGATCAAGAGGGTTAGCTGGATTGATTACTGTTAGCACTGCGAATACGAACGTTGTGATTAGCAATTATGGTGTCGATTTGAAAATGAAAGACTACTTACTGTAGTAAGAATTGCTGCCGAGAGCAAACTTTCGCGTATTGACATTAAACGGGAGAAGGAGGGTCATAACTGTAAAGAGCGCCATCCAGGGAAGTGTTCGCAGCAAGTTGGGAAGGTTGACCCAATACTCGTCTGCGTTGAACGCCTTGCGAATTTTGTAGTAGTCGTCGTAGGGTTCGTCTGCACTGCTATCGAAAGTTTGTATATCGACGAACTTGAAAAGCACGTAATTGTAAACAAATGCGAGGCCAACGCCTGAAATCCCGCGACAAACTTCTCGAAGCGTTCCACCCAGATTAACACCCATCGAAAAGACTACCATGACAGCACAGTAACTCAAGCCTCCAAGATAATACCAGTCTGGAAAAAAGCGCCATTTCTTGGTATATGCACCAGTCGGGTCGTACGCTTCGTCACGCAGCTGGATAAACGAGGCCAAAATCACCCCACACGCTGCTCGTATCGCCATCCCTGCGTTGATTCGAAAACGATCTGTGTAGGCATCAAAAGCCAATTAGAGAAATTCAGAATATCTCTTGCATTGACACCGATTCTTACACGGTATTTGCTGTTGTTTTCCATGCGTTTTGTGGGCTTTGGCCACTTTAACCCCAATGCAGCCGCTCATGGCGCCAAGGCCAGCTTGCATTCTGTCCATAACTTTGGACAACCAACGCGCCTTCGTCTCTGACCTAGATTTCCTTCAAAGCACAAGCCACACACACACCACCACCACCATTACCAACAGATAGGAACAAGTTTTTCATTAACTTCTCGACCTACAGATTAACTGCAGAGGATGTGAGGCTCTCCATTCACCCAAGGACTCTGAGGCGCGCGTCACCCCCTGTTTCACAAATCGTAGCTCCTATTTCTGGAAAATGGCGAATACCTAGCACCACCACCGAAAAAAACAACTATTGAAAGAACACAAACAAATTTTCAACTAACAGCCACAGCACACCGTCCACTTGCCAGGCCAAAGTAGAATGCCAAGTTGAAGTTGTCCTGAGCCGGGTTTAGTCCGCTCGGCTCGTTGAGTCCAGTCTGTGCGTGTCTTTGTTTCAGCCAATGGATTGCGGCATCCGACCGTTTTCAGCCAATCCCTGCATCCCTCCTCAAAATACTGTACACACGCAAAAGTAAATACCCCTTCTATAGATAGCGGTCAGCGAGCTCACTCTCGAATCCGCTTCGAGCCTGACAAGCCAAATCCCAAGTGTGCACACGTCGCAGACAAACTTCAACATGGTGGCATTGGCAGACCGCTTCGACCTGGAGAAACAGGTGACGTTCTATCTGTCCTACCACGACAACAAGGTCAACCAGTGGATCCACTTCGCCTGCATCTGGCAGATCTTCATCTCGGCGCTCTGCATGTTCGCGTCGCTCGAGGCCTTCGCCGAGCCGCCGAGCTTCGCGTCCTGGTTGCCCTACGGCCAGTACCTACTGCTCAACCCGTCCTGCATCCTGGCGGGGGTCTACATGCTCTGGTACATTCAATTGGACCACGTCGCAGGATCCCTGGGCGCCGTCCTGGTCTTCGCCAGCTACCTCTTTGCCAATTTCTTCGTGCAAGACTACGCGCCGAGCCACTTTGACCGCCCAGGCTGGCAGATAGCGCTGGGTGTGCACTGCTTCGCGTGGATCATGCAGTTCATCGGCCACGGAGTGTTCGAGCGCCGCAAGCCGGCGCTGTTCGACAGTCTGGATCAGGCGCTGGTTACGGCCCCCATGTTCGTACTGCTGGAGGCACTCTTCGCGTTCGGATACCGCCCGGAGCTGTACAAGCGTGTCTCGGCTGCGGCCAAGGAGAACATCAAGGCGTTCCGAGCTACGGGCAAGACGCTGTGAAGGCGGAGAGAGTTGTGTATGCGTGCCAACAAAAAAAAATCATTCAATGAAGTGACAATGAAAACCCAGTAGTTTTAGCTTGTGGTGATTCAGCTTCAATGTTGTTATGATGTTGTTTTGTAAGTGCCTGGCCTTACTTAGCTTGCCTACAATTCGGGCCACGTACGAGAATTTCAGGTACCTTCAGCGCAAGCGGCCGTGGGCAGAAGAAGCCTGCCGTCCATAGGCCACCGTGCCCAACAACCAACAGGCGAATATCTGCCCATGCTTCTTAATTAATGGCAGTGAACATGCGCGCTTATCTCGACGGGAACACCACCACAGCCCGCAAGGAGAATGCCACAGCTGATAACGAACCAAGTGGACGACGACCAAACTTGTGGAGACCTTTTCCGATCATAACGCGCCCGCGTGACGAAGTGCTCGCAGTTATTTATGACAGAGTTGTATGCTTCGTCTTCCAGTCGTGACAACGCGCACTCTACAATCAGGTCGCCTGGGAGTGGTAAAATGTCCATCCATTCGTCCAGTTCACCCGTGCAGTCTTCGAAATCTCCGCACCGCTCCACCATCCTGCGAACCGAGTCGACATGGACTGCGTTACGGTCTTGCCTGGAAAGCGGAGTAGCGTCGCCGGCCTGCATGACCGTCAGTGTTCTTCTGGTGATCGTGTCTGACATTTTTCGACAATTCCCATGAAACACCCCAAAGATCAGAAAAGTCGTAGTCGATTTCAATCCATCGGTAGCATGCCCTCAACATACACGTTATTGCATCTGGGTAAAATACAGTTCGAGTGAGATCTACATTCGGGTAAACACTGTTTTGTTCACCTTGGGGGCAGACCTGTGGGTAAGATACTGGAAGCCTCCCGAGCACACCGAGCCATGAACTACTGTACCCCAGGAGAGTTGATTCCGACTGGTAACGAACACTGCCAATGGCGAGGATACCAAGCCACCCATAATTCCTTCAGTCACCGCCGCGTGTTCCGGGTCGCCGTGATATTCACGTGTACGTACTCGAAGAAACTATGTTTACCGTAAATATGCAAAGTGAGCTATCTCACTCAAAACTCGCGCTTCGCACTGCGTGTACACTGTACAGTACAGGCCCTTGGTTCGGTGGCGCAAGAGGTAGAGTCCGTCAAGTTTATGGCTTAGCTGAAGCTTGGATGGGAATTTCCTCGCTCTGAATTAGTGGTGTCGACGTTAAGGTTATCTC
>JAHWLF010000803.1:0-11022 GCA_024679295.1 Phytophthora parvispora
TCTGGTACCGCAGCGGCGGCGGCGGCAGCCTACCGGCCAGCAACGACGCGGACGAGCTCATGCCTGGATACACGGTGCGGTTCAAGTTCCCGGAAGAGAAGGAGCCGGAGCAGGAGAAGCAGGAAGAGCAAGAGGAAGAACAAGAAGAAGAAAGGGGGGAGCAGCAAGTGGAGCAACGCACGAGTGAGCACGAAGAGCAACAGGAACAGCAGCAGCCGGAGCAGGCGGACACGGAGCTGGTGCTGACTGTGGAGCAGCCGAAGGACGACATGGAGAACGCCGGCGAGCCCAAGCCCGAGCTCCCCACGCACGTGCAGCTGGAACTGGTGGAGGCGTCCGCGTCGGACCCGGCCGAGTTTGCCACGGGCAAGTCGAAGCTGGCGCACATAGGTGCTGAGAGGAGGAAGGAGGCTGTGTCCTTGGCGGAGAGCGACTTCCCATCCAAGTACGCGCACTTTGTCGTCAGCACGGCGTCGCTGATCGTGCCGGCGGAAGTGGAATTCCTCAAGCTGTCGGTGCACCGCGACTACATGCTCGAGGAGTCCATGGACCACATGTACTGCATCCAGCCCAAGAACCTGCGGTCTTTCATGCGCATCAATTTTCTGGACGAAAGCGGCGTCGACGCTGGTGGCGTGCATCGCGAATGGTTCATGCTCGTGAACGAGCTGCTGGCGTCGCCGACGCTTCAACTGTTCAAGTGCACGAACAAGGCCGACCAGAGCTATTTCCTCAACCCGCAGTCGCTTGCCGAAGTGGGCGAGGACCACCTTGCCTACTACTTCGCCACTGGTCGATTGATTGGCCGTGCACTGCTGGAAGGTGGAATCTGGGGCTTCCATTTGGCGCTGCCGCTGTTGAAGATTATCTTGGGCATGCCCGTCACGTTCGCCGATATGGAGTTCCTCGACCCAGAAACCTACCGCAGTCTGCGGTGGTTGATGGACAACGATGGTGTGGACGATCTCGGGCTTGACTTCAGTATCACCGAACAAGTGAACGATTCCGAGAAGGTCGTTGTGGACCTGATTCCCGATGGACGAAATGTGGCCGTCACGGACGCGAACAAGCGCGAATACCTGGACCGGCGATTCCGATACGTGCTGTTCGAGAGTGTGGCAGACCAGATGCATGCGTTCTTGAAGGGGTTGTACGAGGTTATTCCGCGCGAGATGCTGATGACCTTCGACGCAGAGGAGTTCGACTACTTATTGTGCGGTTCCCCCGAAATCGACGTGACGGACTGGGAGGCGCACACTGTGTTGTCCCCCAATCTCGAGGGTGCTACCGTGACCCGCTGGTTCTGGGAGATTGTTCGTCAAATGCCGAACGAATACCGCCGGCGTCTTTTACTGTTCGCGACGGGATCCGCCTGCGTCCCGCTGTCGGGTTTTGGTGGCCTCACAAGCTACGACGGCCGACTGTGCCCATTCACCCTCAAGGGCGTGCCTTATCGAACGACACAGTACATTTCGAGTCACGCGTGCTTCAATCGATTGGACTTGCCGCTGTATCACAGCAAGAAGGAGCTGAAGAACATGCTGTACGCGACACTGGACACCGATCTCACTGGTTTCACGACAGCATAACCTCGGCATGATCGGGCACCACATTTTTACTTCCGTGGTGCTCAAAATTTTAGTATCAAACAGAAACCTATTGTAAAGCAGTCATAGGTAAATTTTGCTAAATAATTATCGTTGCTTCTGCGATGCATAAGCTTAGTTCGTATTGAAAAACAAAATAAATGGTTTTCTCGAAAATCCTCATTACACAGGCAACGAATCTCAAGGCCACCATACCCTCACTGCACCCAGAATGAAGTGTAAGCATGTACCGCTGTGCCTGAGCGCGGACAACAAAAGAATACTTTGCAGGAAAGCTTGGAGCGGTACATGGATCCACCTGAGACCGAACCGCACTCCACGAAACTATTCACCCCTTCTTCACCCATTACATTTCAACTGTACTTTACACCTGGTATAAACACTTCTGCGATTCTGGCGGCTTTCAAGTTGACACCTGGTTGCTTGCTTGACACCGAGAGATGTCCTCCGCGGGACAGTCTCCGTTTCGCACACGATAGCGCTCAGCAAGTGCGGGCGATGTCCGTGGGCGTGACTATCGCCGTGGCGTCCGTGGTCGCGCTGGCTTTCGCCCTGTTCTTCGGCTGGATGGCGCGACGGTCGTTCAAGCAATTCGAGCGCGAGGCGGAGCTGAACGTGCCGCTGATCGAGTGCGTACCAAGCACTGGCAGTAACGGGTGGTGGTGTGGGACCGCCATCGCCCGGGTGTGTTGTATGCGCTTGCAAGTTTTTAAAAGTTATCATGTGACGTGGAATGTTACTTGCATCATTCAGCTCGGAGGATCGACGATTAGATGCAGCGCTAAGGTTGGTCTCCGTTCAAGGGTGGGGAGCTGGCAGTGGATCTGACAACTTGAGTGTTGTCATCCTGTGTGCGTGAAGAGATGCAGAAGAAGGGTATAACACCTGTGCAGTCTGCGCTTTCGAGAATTTCAAACGTTTTCGCTTTTGCACGGTTTGCGGGGAACCCCTTGTGGAGCCAGAGGACGACCAGCAAGGCGGAAGAGCCTCAGGAAAGGAGGGGAAGGCATCGATAAAGTCATCGCTTTTGTCCGTGGTTGGACGGAAACACCACGTGCGGTTGACACCATCACGACCACTGCGTTCGCAACAAATGACTCGCCGCCGCCTTCGAGCACAACAACGAAAGGAGTGGACACGTAAGCTCGACGTTGAAGGTCGAGTGTATTGGTTTCGCGACGCCCGGTATACTGCAGGTGACACCCCGACCGCAGCATTTGTTGCTGAGTTTGAACGCAGGCATGCACCAAGAATTTCACTAGCTACCGAAAAAAATATTATGGCGGAAAAATTCTCTGGGGACAACAACACATCATTCGTGGATCCTCACCCAAGCGATGAAGCTTCAACTGGGCAAAGCCCTCCGGATTCAGATCCACAGCGGCTTGGAAGCAAGGTCCAAGTAGCCGATCGATTAATGCCCTCTGCTGGGTCCGTAGAAGAACGGATTTCGACGCTAACGAAGAGCGTATCAGAGAAGCGCTGCAGGCTCAGACCGTCATCAGATACTGAAGTGGATGCCTCCAAGCTGCCTCTGGATGTCGATATTGGGCCAAGTCGTACTGCTTTGAAAAGAAGCACCTCCTCATCTCTGAACGAGTCGATGACACTAGTTGGCAAGGACTTCCCCTCCAAGTACTCACACTTTGTGATGACTGCTTCGGCCCTGCTGGTTCCTGCTGACAGGGAACATTTACGTCTCAGTGTGAAGCGCGATAGCGTGTTTACAGATTCGATGGAATCTCTCGCCATTATCCCGCCTCGAAATGTGCATTCGGTCCTGCGCATCCATTTTATCGACGAGAAAGGTGTCGACGCCGGGGGATTGCATCGCGAGTGGTTTGTCATGCTTAACGAGGCCTTAGTGGAGCCGGCTCATGGACTCTTTGTTTGCGCCGACAAAAGCGAGCGAACGTTTTTCCTGAGTCCATGCAGCGACGCAGATATGCTCCCACGACAATTGCTGCAATTGTTCGCGGCTGGCCGGCTGCTTGGACGTGCACTTCTTGAGGGCTCCATGCTGTGCTTTCACTTGGCACCACCTCTACTAAAGCTGATACTAGGCTACCCGCTCAGTTTTGCAGACCTGGAAGATCTCGACCCAGAGGTGTATGCAAACCTTCGCTGGCTGCTCGATAACGATGGCTCAGATGCACTGGGGATCGACTTCACGGTTACCGTTAAACGCGGAGACCATTACGACGACGTCGAGTTAGTGCCTGGCGGGAGTGAAATCGCCGTCAACGACGACAACAAAAGTGAATTTGTGGAACGCAAGTGGAAGTACCTGATGGTGGGGAGCGTCGAACAGCAACTGCAGGCATTCCTTTATGGCCTGTACGAGGTCATTCCTCGGGAGTTGCTGTTGCTGTTCGACCCGGAGGAGTTCGACTTCGTACTGTGCGGCTCCAAAGAGATCGACGTGGACGACTGGGAGCGCAACACCAAGCACTCCAAAGTGCTGTACCACCACCGAGCGCTCAAATGGTTCTGGGAGCTGGTGCGCGAGATGCCGGACGAGTATCGCCGGCGCTTGCTGCAGTTCTCGACGGGATCGTCGCGTGTGCCGCTGGGTGGATTCAGCGCGCTGACGAGTTACGACGGCCGCTTGTGCCCGTTCACGCTGAAGGCCGTGCCCCTGGTGGGCGACGGGTTCATCCACAGCCACGCGTGCTTCAATCGACTAGACTTGCCGCTGCACGTGGTGCGGGACGAGCTCAAGGCGGTGCTGTACGCCATGCTGGAGACGGAAGTGTACGGCTTCACGACGGACTGACCTTCGAACGTCGCCGTCGTGCGCAACGCCAGTTAAAAGAGCTCCTCTATCTCCGTCCAGTGCAACCTGTACGCGTCCAGGTTGCCTTGCACACGTCGCGGTCGACTGGCAAGAGCGAGCGTCGAGTAATCTGGACGCGAGCATCATCCTTCGGTGTGCGGTAGGTCCTGTAGGTCCGGTTCACACTGTACCGCCATTTGCTTCCCCAAAAGTCTACGGTCCCAATCGCGTGTAACTTCTGTTGAGTATGCGAAATGTACCCATGGTAAACACTTGTGCGCTCAGCGAATCAGAATGACGGTAGCTGCTGCTCGACGGGCGCCACATGCGACCGCCACACTACAGATTCGACCGCCATGGAGGCCGTGCTGGGCTTCCTCGCGGTGCTCGCGATCGTGGCGCTGCTCTTCTTCTTCCTGTCCATGCTGGCCAGACGCGCCTATATGCGGCGCCAGCGGTCCCTGGAGCTGCACGCGCCGCTGCTCACGTGCGTCACGAGACCCTCTTGCAAGACTTTCCTGCATCCCTCTCACTGCATTTACTGAAGACTAACGCTGAGCGCTTTGATCCATTGCATTGCAATTCGCTTCACTGCCCAGCTCTGACGACCGCCGACTGGACGCGGCGCTGAGGGACGCAGAGGAAGGTTTCAACGTGTGCTCCGGGTGCGGCTTCGAGAACTTCAAGCGCTTCAAGTTCTGCACCGTGTGCGGGGAGGCGCTCGTCGAGCAAGACGGCGATGCTGCTGCTGCCGACAAGAAGCGGTCGACGCGGCTTTCGCTACTACCGCTGTTCAAGCGCGAGAGTAGAGTGGAGCTGGTCACGGCGACGCACTCAGTGCAGAATAGTCGTCGCCATGCGCGTGCGCTACGCAGGAAGGAGTGGACGAGGAAAGTGGACGTCGAAGGACGTGCGTATTGGTTTCGGGACGGCCGGTGGGGGGACACACAGTTCCCAGGCTTTGTGGTCAGGTTCTTGGCTGCAGACGGCGGAGTGACTGAAGCAGTGAATTTTGTGGCGGATCGGCGAGCTACGACACCGTCACCGGAGGACGAGAAGTCGGTGTCTGACGGGCTCTCTACTGTCACCTTAGGAGAGGAGACTTCGTCGGGGGCTTCATTGCCATCCCCAGTGGTCTCTGCCAGTACGGGCAGCACTGAGCCAGAGCCGGAGCAAGAGCACACTACTGCGGAGAATGCAGATGGTGGAGAGCAAACAAACGGTCAACATGCGTTGCTAGGATCGGTTGAACAATGCATCACAAGTCTGGTACGGGACACCCAGACGCAGCGTGCTGTGCTCACTATTGCTTCTGACCCAGCGCTAAATGCCTCAAAGCTCCCCCTTGAGCATGAGTTGGGGGTGGATGCCGAAGGAAGCAGCAGCCGAGGTGAGACTCCAACACCGCCGGCATCGACGCCTTTGTCTGAAACGATGGCGCTCGCCTCTAAAGATTTCCCATCGAAGTACGCCCACTTTGTGACAGCAACATCGGCGCTATTAGTTCCTGCTGAAAGGGAGCACTTACGGCTGAATGTGGAGCGGGCGAACGTTTTCGAAGACTCAATGGAGTCGCTGGCAATTATTCCACTCAAAAACGTGCATTCTGTACTACGCATTAATTTCCTGGACGAAAGCGGTGTCGATGCTGGAGGGCTACATCGGGAGTGGTTCGTCTTGCTGAATGAAATGCTCGTGGATCCTTCCCATGGGGTGTTCGTCTGCACGAACAAGAGCGAACAAACGTATTTTCTGAGCCCGTGTTCAAACGCGGATCTCCTGCCAGATCAGCTACTGCATTTGTATGCGACCGGTCGGCTTCTTGGCCGCGCACTATTGGAAGGATCCATGATGTGCTTTCACCTGGCGCCTCCTTTGCTGAAGCTGATGCTAGGTTACCCGCTTAGCTTTTCAGACTTAGAAGACCTCGATCCCGAAGTGTATACGAACCTGCGATGGCTGCTCGAAAACGACAACGTGGACGCGCTTGGAATCGATTTTGTCGTGACTGTCAAGGATGGAGACCGTTACCGTGATGTCGAACTTGTACCCGGCGGCAGCACTATCCCTGTCACGGATAGCAATAAGCGCGAATACGTGGAGCGTAAGTGGCAATACTTGATGGTGGAAAGTGTAGCACCGCAACTGCAGGTCTTTCTCCGCGGCTTGTATGAAATTATTCCGAGGGATCTGCTACTGGTGTTCGATCCTGAAGAATTCAACTTTCTACTATGCGGCTCCGACGAGATCGATGTCGACGACTGGGAGCGCAATACCAAGTACTCGGAAGACTTACACCACCACCGAGCACTCAAATGGTTCTGGGAGCTTGTACGAGAAATGCCAAACGAATACCGCCGCCGCTTGCTGCAGTTCTCGACGGGCTCTTCACGCGTGCCACTGGGTGGCTTTAGCGCGTTGACGAGTTACGATGGTCGCTTGTGCCCGTTTACTTTGAAAGCGGTGTCGCTGGTGGGAGATGGATTTGTTCACAGCCACGCGTGTTTCAACCGGCTAGACCTCCCACTGCATGTTGTGCGCGATGAGCTGAAAGCGGTGTTGTACGCGGTGCTGGAGACGGAGGTATATGGATTTACGACGGACTGATCCAGGTTATTGTCAATGTTGACACTTTAATGTACTGCTGACTGTGTGTGATACAAAAAATAACTTGTACTTGGCCATTTTCGCGACCGATCGAGGGGTAAAGTTGCGATGGAGCAGTTAGACTTGTGGATGCAAGCAGCAGCGGACAACGACGTCGCTGTTTTGAGCGCACTGTTTGCTGACGACCCGACACTGCTGGACGAACGCCATCCTCACACCGGCCGCACAGCTCTGCAGCACGCATCTGCATGGGACGCTCACGATGCTGTTAGCTTCTTTCTTAAGTAAGTTTGTTTTGTCCACACCGTGTCACGAAGTACGTGACTAGCTGTAGACTTAACCAGAATGGCTTCAGACATGGCGCAGGTGTACTCGTCACGGATGCCGATGGAAATTCAATCTTGCATCTTGCAACAGCGTATGACGCACTAACCTCGCTGAAGATAATATTAAGACACCTCCACGAGTCCGCTTACCTTGATGAGGAGTGGACTCGGTCTCTGGTGAATCAGCGCAATCGTTTCGGATACACTGCTTTGCTGATCGGAGGGGAAGAAGGATTCGCAGACTGCTGCGCCGCACTAATCAGTGATGGTGGCGCTGACGTGACCTTGCCACTCCCGGAGGCTCCCTACACCACTGCAACAGATCTCGCACTACGAAATAACCACCACGAGGTCGTCAAGGTGCTTCGGCAGCATTCGCTGAAGTAATAGCCTTTAACCGAAAACATCTTCAACTTTATGCGGCAAAGTGCTAGCTACCCGTATCAAAACCACAGTCATTCTACATTAAAGTAGGTTTCCAGTAAATGAGGATCCAGCTTCCTCAGGGCTGGTTGCAACACGACTTCGACGACTTCACCTTGTAAGGATAGCGTCGCGACTCGGACTGCAAATTCCCGCTCCCCTGGAACAATTTAGCGCATTTACAAAAATTAACTGTTATCACCTGCTTGCAAAACGTGAACAAAGTTGCAGACGTACAAGGTTGCAGAAGCCCGGTCTTGAACAGCTCAGATACGTACGCACTCGTCAGAGCCTTTGACCTACTGGCCAGCATCGCTGCCAACCACGGCTGGAAGGTCCAAAAACGAATGGGCTTGCATGTAATCCAATCGAGTACAACCTTGACGAGGTCCTCCACCATTCCTCGTAGCTGCCGGGGTTCCTCCTTGGGCCACTCGCACATTACTACCATCAATACCACAACTTCCTGTACATCAAGTAATCGTTAGTAGCAGCATGGTAGTGCAGATTGAAATTTTGCGCCAAAGTCGCCTACCCGAACGTCTTTACTTTCACGTTCTTCAAAGCAGCGCCGCAGATCCATGAGAAAGCCACGGTACGTTTCGGGGCTGACAGCAGCACGGGCATCGACTGCATTGCGCTGCAACGTTTTGGCCATGGCCTTTAGCTGCAGTGTTCGTGGTGCAAGTGCAAAACTCTTGAATGGGGGAATCAAGACGCAGCCTGACAGCACTATAAAACCATTCAAGGACAGCCCTGTCAGCATGGTCGCGTTAATTTGATGAAAACAGCAAGATGCATACCTTGCACGCGAATGAGCTTGCAATTTTCGCTCATGCCTCGAGCAATGGCCAGCATAGCTTCCGTGCGTGGGATCCCGATAGCCCGTTCGACCAGCAGAGCACTTTGAACCAACACGATTAGTATCATACACTCATCTCAACCACGTTCATTGTTTCATCACCTGCGGGGCGTGTGCTCTTCCGCTTCGTCAACCGATGGGTAGGAGGCGTCTTGGCGTCTACTTTGAAGCTCCTGGAGGACGGCAACAAGCAGCTCGGACCGCGTCGGATGCGACGCCAAGAACGAACTCTGCAGAATTGACCGCAGCAAGTGAACTCTTGCACGGCGTAGAGCGTCGGCCGTCAGAGCTCCATCTATTGGCAGCGTGGGCAATGTAGCGACTGGGAACCACTGACGGATGCGCATCTCGATGTCCTGCAGCGTATCACCGCCCCTCACTGCGTCTTCGGCTGCACGGGCCCATTCTAGCGCTCGCTGAAGAGACTCGAGGTTCCACTCGTGCAGCTGCGACGTCTGCGTCACGTTCGCGAGCTTCACGAACGTCCGCACATGCTGCGCCTGCTCCGACACCTGCGCGGCATCCATAGCCCTGCGATTTGTTCTGGTTTTAGCGAATCAAATGGGATATTGGAGAACTACGAGATGCACATTCGAGTGCATATGGTGGTTGGTCTAATTGGTCGCTCGCTGTATTTCGCTCTGTACACGCGGCTCGGGGTGGAGGCTCCTACGACCAGGATTCGACGACGTAGCGTTTCTTGCGGGCCAACGCCTTCATCACCTTCTCTGCGGTCGGTAGTGGGATTTTTCCTACGGACCGAAGGATGTCTCGGAGCACTTCGTAGACGTCGTTGGGCATGCGCTTCGCCGATCCGGCTATGTAGATGCAGCCCTCGCCGTTCATTATGAAGTCAAAGATGGTCTCCTTGTTCTCAGCCAGACGTGTCTGCACGTAGATTTTGTGGTCCTGCAAGCATGGCGCACGTTTAAAAAAACTATCGTAAGCTTACAGATTGCTAGAGCTGCACAGCACGACGAGTTGAGTACCTGATCGCGCGAGAACGCGGTGTGCAGTTCGGTGAGATCGCCTGAGGTCACCAGCCCTCGAAGCTCGTCACCGTACAAAAAGTCCTGTGCAACGGAGCAGACAGAGCTTTAGGTGCCGTGCAATATGATTCCCATGTCAGAAAATGAAAACGTACCTTGTTTTTGTGACGACATCCAAAGTAGAGATAAGTCGCGCCCGAAGTGCTGCTATCAACTTGCTTGCGTAGGAATTGCCGCTCTTGCACCATGGCTCGCATGCTGGCAAGTCCGGTTCCTGGTCCAATGAGCAGCACATCACGTTTAAGGCTTGGCGGCTCAAAGAGCCCCTTCTTAATCCACATTGGCACTCGTGTTTGCTCCTTCGACGGATCAAGCGATGTGAAGAACGATGAGCAAATGCCGTTGCGGCGGCGCTTGTACGGTGTTAAGAAATCGACGATGGCCACAGTCAGATGCACCTATCACAGCAGAACACACGGCACATCGTAAGAACCGTAAGAATGGCAAGGGCCATCAACCGAAAAGGATATTGACCTACCCGTTCAGGATGAAGGAGAGCAGAAGAAGAGATGGAGTATGACCGAGGCTGCTGGCGAGGAATGAGTTGCAGCAAAAGCGCCAAAGGCACAGACACGCTCGGGAAGTCGGTTAGCACCTCGGCGTATGTCTTCTTTTCACGAATGCAATAGTCGTAAAGGAGGTCCACACCCTCCGCCGAAGCCAACTCCTCAAGTTTCTCTTTCTATATCATTGCAAATACACGGTCAGCACTGCCACCGCAACCGAGCCCACCATACGTAAAAGTCTCACCTCCTCTTCATTCGCTGCAAATAGTGAGAGCCTCTCAAAGAAGCTTCGGCGCGGGATTTCCAGAATGGCCAGGTATTTAGCGAAAACATCACGGACAATAACCGGAGACGGCAAGTCGAACTGCTTCGACCCATCGGCAGCGTTGATGGAGATGACCGTGTCTCCGTCCATCTTCACGTACTTGAGCATGTCGTCCACGCCCGCCACGTTCTCAGGGTACACAACGGCAATATCTCCAGCCCTAAACGGGGCGCCAGCCGCGCCACTCACACTCGAGCCATCCCCAGCACCACTGACGTCGAACTCCAAGTGCCTGACGTCCTGCTCCCAGTCCTCGGCTGTAATTCTCTTGTTCACGACCACAGGAGCCAAGTAGATGCCCTTCTCGACCCCCACGGCGGTACGTGGTGGCGCGTAGAAGTTAGACTCGTCCGTTCTCGGCGTCATCTTCCTCGCTGCCTCCACCTCCTTGTCCGCCGCCCCGTACACGACCACGGAGTAGCGGGGCTCGACCGGTTTCGGGGAGTCATCGATGGCGACGCCTTCCGGCAGCGGGTGCAGCTGCAGCACGGCCGCCCAGAGCTTCTCCAGCCACGGGTTGAGCGCGCCGAAGTAGCCGTAG
>JAHWLF010000804.1:0-11016 GCA_024679295.1 Phytophthora parvispora
CGAGTTCGAGCACATGACCAAGGTGGCCCGAGGGGACGTGGCGGACGACGGCCGCACGCCTGTGATCCAGCAGGGCTCGCAGCAGGCCGAGTTCCTGCTGCACTTGTTCGACAGACAGACCGGCTCGGGCTCAGCCGAGTGCTCGGGCAGTGCAGGAGACGCCCAGACGATCGAGTTCCCCCAGTCGCAGTCGCAGGACTGCAGTCAGGCCAGCAGTGTCAGTGGCGCGGCGTCGGCGTCGGGTTCGACGGAAAACGAGGGCGCAGTGCTGGACATTGCGCTGGGCTCCAGTGGACTGGAGGTCACGGTCGGATCGGCAGGGGTCGCGGTGGGCTCAGCGGGTGTCGATGTCTCGGTAGGATCGGGCTCTGCTGGACTGGGCGTATCGGTAGGCTCTGGAGGACTCGATGCCACGGTGGGGTCTGGCGGCGTTGGTGTCTCCGTAGGATCAGGATCGGCGGAATTGGAGGCGTACGTTGGCTCTGGAGGCCTCGATGCGACTGTGGGATCGCATGGGCTAGACGTCTCGGTCGGATCGCATGACTTGGACGTGTCGGTCGGCTCAGGGGGCGTGGACGCTACTGTTGGATCCGGGGAGATTGACACCACTGTTGGCTCGCGTGGTGTCCATCTTGATGCTACCGTCGGGTCGAGTGATACCGACGCCACTGTCGGCTCACATGACATTCATATTGACGCTACCGTCGGCTCGGGTGGCATCGACGCTACAGTTGGATCGCGCGGCATCCATGTGGACACCAGCTCCAGGAACATTGACTCTACGGTTGAACATGGCGGTGTCCAGATTGGTGGCGCCAGCTCGTCGGACATTGATGCATCTGTAGGCTCTCGCGGTATTCACATGGCTGCCAGCTCGCTGGATGTTGATACATCCGTCGGCTCTCAAGGCGTCGAAGTTACTACAAACTCCCCACGTCTCAACACCCACGTCGATTCTATTACTACACAGATCCCCACCAGCTCTTCAGACCGGTTTGATGGCATCCAAGTTGTCGTCGGCTCGACTGATGATAGTGCATCTGCTGCAAAGACAGCATCCTCAGGATACCCAGAAGAACGGTCAAGTATTCTACAGGGGACGTCAGCACCGAACACGCCGGTGACGTCAACCGAGGAAACCCCTTCACCTGCAACTTCGAGCAACCTAACAACAACCACAGAGGAAACTCTGTCGCCAGCAACAGCGGGTAACTTTACACCCTCTTCAGAGGAAACGACGGTGCCAACGGAAGCGCCGTCGCTGGCGAACGCTACGACGCCAGGATCACACAGCGGGTCGGAAGAGGTTGTCAAGGTGTTCTCGCTCACAGCAAGCAACAGCTCCTCGAGCGAATCCGAAGCAGGAAGCGAAGGCTGGGTTCGTTCGCATGCTTCTTTTATTGATATGGTGGCGCCGAACTAACTGGTATTGTGGTATGCTGTTTTCTGCTGTTGTATTCAGTGGAGTGGTAGCGCGGATTACGTACCATATACATCTACGTACTGCCGGTGTAAGTCAACGGAGTGCCAGAATGAGTACCCTGGAGAGTCCAGTGGATCTACATGCGAAAACAAGCTTTCCGATGGCTCTTGCCCGACAGGATACAAGACCTGCATATCAACAGACTCGTACAAGGTCTCAACATCAACGATCACACCCAACAGTGTTGCCGAAGCAACATTTACACTTCTGGCTGCGGATATCATTGGAGCATTCTACAACCTGGGAGAGGAAGATCCTTTGACCCGTAAAAGCAAGTGGTGGATTACTATCTCGCTCCCAAGCGGTTGGAGATTTGTGGCCTGGGAAAACACGGCAGTTGACGTGACTCTGCGTGACGACAACAACGAGACTACTGTAGCCCACCGTGTGCACAGCTGCGCGGACGTGACAAATAGCAAGAATTGCGACAGTGATTCTCACCGCTACGGCTTTGTCAGCGTCATGGATCTTCTCGATGGTCGCGAGGATTTGATGACGTCAAGCTCTGGAGGACCGATGTCTTTCGTGCTCTCGAAGAGTATCGTCACAGGCAGCAGCGCCTCGAGCAGCTCTGTTGGCGTGAGTGTGTCGCTGTCTTACGAGACATCAACTGGAACGCTTAAATCTGCAGCTACTTCCAGACGTACTCGAGAGCTAACGGTGATTACTTCTGGGTCAACCATTGCGTCTACCTCAGCCGAAGATTTGAGCGCCCTAACGCTCGCTACGATGGCACTACCTCCCGTCCGGAGAGGGCGCTTGGATTCATCGCTGTTGTGGATGGAAGAAGATACCGAGATTATGATGCTATCTTTTTCCACGTCCTCCATCGTTGGCCCCAACTCAGACAACCCAAAAGTGTGTGCCAACTTGCGCTCATCATACTGTGCGAGCAAAGGTCGTAAGCCTGTATCTACTGTAAGCTTTGGATCCTCTGCGGCGGCCTCTTATGTTCAAGGTGGAAACCCATTCCTGAACCTATATGCCGATCCAGGTGAAACAAATCTGAACATCGAGAGCGACAACAGCACTTACTTTTGCGTGACCGACCTGCTTCCTTCGGGTGTCAAGACAAATGACTCGTGGGAGATCAGGACAACCTTCACCTTCCAAATCCAGGTGACTAACGTGGCGTGGACGGGTGACGAGGACCAGGAGGACGACTACACTAGTGGATTCCGTTTGCCCCCTCTAAGCGAGGTGATTCTCATGGATGATAACGATGTGATGGGGAGCGATTGCGCACAAACGTTGGTGCACGCGAAGACGTGTACGTAGCTGACAACCTCTTTTTTTGTGGATGTGATTGTTGACGATGCGTTCTGAAATTTGTTGATGCAGACTCGAAGTACACTCTGAGCGTGTACAGCGTGATGTCCATCACATTCTTTGCTGTTGCATTGGCTGGTGCTATCCTCGTTACTCGAATGGTAAAGCTCTGACATTCCTGTGCAAGTATATCGTTGGATTTGGTGGCTAACGACACGTGTGCGTTTACAGAACGGTATTTCTTTTTCGAGGCCGACGTTCTACAACGATATGACATCGCTCTCTGTGATGATGATCTTTATTTTGTGCATTGTTGGCAACGCTATTTGGATTAGCGTGTCGACGAAGGCGTCATCCGCTAGCGGAACAGACATTTACTACCTGCTTTATGCAATTTCTGTTTGCTTCACGTGGACGATGATGACATCCGTGTGCTTTCACTGGGGCACTGTGCTATTCCACGACGTGGGGCCGTCGGGGCGTCTGATTGTGTTCATCATCTATGTGATCATTAATGTGGCATTCTATGGTGTTCAGCTTTTCGGGGTCGTGAGTCTCACGGACTTCTACAAGTGCACGTACGATGATTACCTCAAGAATCCTTTCTACACCATGCGGTTGTGCTCAGACGACTATTGCCCGGACTTGCAGCCCACCCAGTGGAAATATGCGGTGAACAATGTGTGCAAGGATGTGAGCTACTCGGATTGGTTCTTCCCTCTGCAGCAGAGTGCCGAGCTTTTAATCTTTCTCACATCTGTGGCGTTATTGGTGCTGGGAACTTTCGTGATTCAACGCGGCGTCCGCTTGATCGATCAATCTGGTGATATTTTTGATGATCATGTGGTGAAGGTGATGAAGAAATCTTTGATCACGTACCTGGCGGTAATTCTATCGATTGCGCTCGTGCTTGGAACATCCTGTATTATGAACTCCATTCTGCACTGGAAAAATTGGAGCATCAATTCCGTCGTGTGGTACGTTTTCTCTATTTGGCTGCCGACTCTTGTACCTCCAATTGGGTTCTTGCTTCTGCAGTGGAATCCACGGCTCCACGGCATGAATTGGAATCCGTCGTTGCATGTGAAGGATCCACAGCTGCTTCACCGCACCATGTCGAGCATTTCCGACAGGGTTGAGAGTGGAAAGTTCGCCGTACCGTTGGATGCCACTGGACTGAGCGACGGCTGGGCAGGTATTCTGCGCTTTCCTGACACAGAGTATAACCCTATTGGCCAGGAAAGTGTGGATGGCACACAGAATGTGCTAGCACTAGCAATTCAGCTCGTGTCGCCCATTCCTCTCACGCACGCGTGCTTTGTCGAGCTCTATGTTGCTGAGAACACTACCTCTGAAGGTGGTGAGAATGATGTCACCGGCGAAGATTATTACGAAGATCTTCCGATGCTGAGTTACCGCCGGTCCTCGATTAGCACATTTATCGAGACCGGCCTTCACCAGGAGGGCATTCTAAGCCGTCGAAGTCATTCGTTGTCGCTGCTTGGCGGTGGGGCCTTGCCCACACCTCTGCCTGTTTCCAATCCGGGCGCGAAGTGGTCGCGTGTGGGCTTTACAGAAACAGTCTTGCCAACTCTAGTGACAGGCAACTCTGAAAATGGAGGCGGCACTGTGACGCAAATCGCTACGTTTTTGTCAGTGCTTCAGATACCGGTGATGCCTACTAATCCGCTTCTTCGTTTCGTCGAGTACGAGATCCCGGAGAAGGCATCCTCACCGTCTTCTGATGGCGACTTGCGTGAGTCTCGCCAAATGATGCGTGCATCTTCCCGGCAGCTCGATGAGCGCGCAAGAATCGCTCGTGTTTCTGGTATGGGCATGGCGCCTCCCTCCCGGCCCAAGGTGTTTTGCGAGTTTTCTTGCGCGTGCGATGACATGCTAGCGTCAGACGAGGTGAACTTGGTGGCTCGACAAGTTTCGTACCGCAATCGGTCACCTATTCCGACAGTTCTCAGTGACGGGACTGGTACCGAGTCACCAAATGTAGCGGCTGCAATGGGAACTGCTACTCCCGAAGTGGATCCGTCGGTGCCACGCTTGCGGGTCAAATCGATGACTGTTTCCCCACGGCAGCTTAAGGAAAATTCGGGGTTCTACATCACGAAGAGCTTTCAGTTTGCCGAAGGAGACGAAATGGTGATAGAAGACATGGTTGAAAGCCCACTCACAAACGAACTACCGAGACAGTACCTGGAACTACTGGTTGCTGAGCGTGCGGACGATCTTGCGCGTGCACAGGCTGACGCCGCGGGCTTTGAAGCAAGGGTGAAGAGTGGCCTGGTTGGTAACCTTTACGACAACTTGATCGAACAGATCCAAGGCGAAAATGACCAAACCGTGGTGCAAACGTGGCTGAACGACCGCGTCCAGCAGCGCAAAATGTACGTCGAAGCGCTGCGGGAATGCCACCAGTTATGCATCGACCGAGCGGGGGAGGGGCTTAACTTTAAGGCTAGTACCGAAAAGAAGAGCCTCGTGCTGCGGTTCTTGCCTATCAATCTACACGTGCAAGATATGTGGGTAGGACCCACGGCTGATCTGCGCTCGCAACGAACAAGACGGACGTCACCCAACGTGAAGGTGTATCCGACGGTGACGGTTGGCGCTTTCGCTGCTCACTGCTTCAAATTCCGTCACAATGGAAGTATTCTGAGTCTGCGGGCCACGTTGCAGAAGCGGTCGTTGTCGCGCGTGCAGAGTGATGCATCAGAAAGGAGCAGTTCAGAAATGGTGGACTGGAGCAGTGCGGACGTACGTTCTACCGACGAGACGCGATGGCACCTCACAACGCGGTTCGACATGTGCTTGTCACAGGCGCTGACAGCGTTGGTTGCTTCGTTCTGCCGGCAACTGGAGTACTCGTTGCAGCATCCCACGGACCGCACTTTCCTGCAGACAATTGACTCCATTGGTTTCCTGTTCCAGGTCGAGTCATTGCTGTCTACACAAGGCAAGGAAATTGGAATGCTAGAGGATTTCTCTGCAGCGGTTGATGCCCTCAAGCACGTGACTTTCGTGTTAGACACGTCACCGCCTGCTCACCTCCCTTCAACATTGCTTAACCTGCACATGAAAAACACGCCGCTGCCTGGTGTTGTTTCAGTGCGCCTGAGCAAGGGATCTACGAAGGGAACGTTCACTGTGGCCATCGGTGTGCGTTGCAATGAAGACATTCGAGCATCCATCCCGTCCACAATCCGATCAGGAGGCCCCATTTCTGTTACACCAGTGATTTTCACTCAGGGCATCAACGAGATGCAGACATTGGCGAACAACGCCAGCAGCAAGAAGACGACATTGCAGGATATCATCAACCGCAAAAATTTCTTCGTGTTGACCCGCTACGTCGAGAAGTACAAGCAACTTGCGGCTCAAAAGGTATGCTGTATATGTGTCTTTGATAGTCTCGTTTGTTCTCGGTTCTCTAACATTTCCTAATCCTTATTATCGCATTAGCCGGAAGCGGTTCCTACGCCAGTGAGCACGATCGCACCTCTTGTTGAGTCGCTGGAAGGGCGTATTGCCACGGCCAGCAAGCGGCAGGTGGTGAAGTCGAAACACCCGAAAATTATTCAGGAAAGCTCACATCTGTGCCGACTACTGGGTGCCGGCCGTGTAACATCATGCAAGAGCGCAAAGGACCGCACTGGCATGTCGGTGACGCTCGAGCAGGTGCGTCTACTGAGCGAGAACCACGGTTTGCCCGAGGAATTCGCCGTACGCACAGTGTCGACTATGCGCAGCAACGGCGTGCGACTGGAGAACGCACTCAAGAACACCGGCAAACGCCAGTATGCCTTCAACGCTTTGCAGCGATCGCTGCTCCCGGACGAGTACAAGTGCCCTGAAGGCACGTACGGTCGCGGCAACGTGAGTTAGGAAGCTCGTGTCCTACCCAGACACTACGTCGTGTACAGTCTGCGGGGCGGTCAGGACCGGTCGGGAAAATGCCGTTATTATTTGTTGCTGAATACAATTTTGAAGAGCACGCCCATTTACGTGGACTCATACCAATCGTCTAACCAACAGAAAGTTGCGCTGTAGTGCGAAGTGCCCTCTGAAACAATCCCAAGAAACCCAGGCGCTTCAGCGAGATTGTATTATGCATGATTGACGGCAGGAGCATGATAGGAAAAACAATAGGAATGGCCAAGACCCAAGGTTCTGCGCAGTCGCGCAAATATGGGCTTCGAACAGCCAACCCTTTTGCGTTGTAGTTCTAAGCTCTTCTCAAGGGAGATGTGTGCGGATCGGACCAACGACCAACTATACGTCTGATCGCCGTGCTAGTTCTTTCAGCTGTGCTTCTCACTAACCGCGATTCCGTATTAGCCGCATCGGGGTCAATGATGCCCGCGCGAACAGCCAACGACGTGAATAAAGACGAAGAGAGAACATTCGTCGACGACCCGGCAATCAACAAGTACCTTCATCGCTTCCAAGATTGGGCGAAGCCCCAGAAGACCTCTTCACGTACTATGGCCTTCCAGAGGTCATGTGGAAAGCGTACAAAAGCGGCAAGTGGAAACGACTTCTAGACAGTCGGGACTACATCATGTACCGCAAGTACGATAAGTACTTAAAAATCCAGGACGCTGGAGAAGGACGAACGAAAATGCTACCTTCATTGAATTGATCCGAAAGCGTCATAGTGCTGGTTCAATACAGATTTGTACCCGCAAACTACTATCTCTTTCTGTTTGCTCTGCTGGTTCGGTTAAACAAATGCTACGCTACTATCGACGAGGTGCATTTACGATGCTTCCACCTTGTGCTTTCATCCAGCATAACATAGGCCTTGCTGCAGCATCTCGAGAATGCCAGCAGCATTGCTGCAACCTGTTTTGCTAGTGGGACGAGGTTTTTTTCTTCTTTCTAAAGCTGAGGCAGTGGGACGAGGTCTTTTTCTTCTTTCTAAAGCTGAGGCAGGATCCAAAGTGCCTTGAGGCCATTTCAGGAGGGAGAAGAGTAGTATGGATGCAACGTCGTCTCCAATGCCGAAGCAACGGCAGTTGCTGGCGGATTCCACTCTTACCGATGAAGATCGACGTCAAGTTCGCTATATGCAGCGCGAGCTGCTTGCCAACATGAAGGATCAAGCAGATGAGTTGACGATCCTCACATCCAACGAATTTGATGCAGCCGCAGGGGGCTTGGATGAAATTTATAAGCATGTGTGCTTCCCTCGTGAGGGGACTCTAGACGGACTCTGCTTGGATGAGCTTGCATCTGCTGCGGAAAAGCAGTCAAAAATGCTGAGCAGCACCGATATGACCAAGGTTTGTCATGCTTTTCAGCTCTAGAAATGGAATATTCATACTACTCTTGTTGTTGGGTTCTGTTGTAGTTTAACGTTGCAGACCTGATCAGTGCCGGAAAACAAGCATGCGCCAAATCAGGCTCGTTTGACTGGGATGTGCTGGGGTGCGCGGTTGGGTCATGTTTCCAGTCGGTCCCGGACACCAACATTCTGTGAGCAGAAGACCAAGACTTAGGTCATGTTCGAACTGGGCCTTGTAACGTAAGTGTTTGTTGATACTTTTCTAGGTTTGGTCTATTGGACACAAAGGTGGCTGAAAAGAAGAAAATGAAGCCCCGCCGCCCAGTAGTCAAGGACGTAGGAGTGGAGGAGTGTCTGCCCGATCGATACACAAGCAAGGTAAGCTATAGTAGCACGTAGAAAAAAATCGGGTGAATATAGTACTCATGCGGTCTTACCTTGGTCAGGCAACGGATATTGAAAATGCTCAACCTCGGCGTCTATCGACCCTTGAGGTGGCCGTCGCGAGACAACCTGAAGGAAAAGCATCGCTGTTTGACACTACGCTGGATTCAATGAGTTTTGAGCAGGTAAATATCTTCACAACCACGGTCTGATTTATTTTTTCTTACTTTGTTTCCTGGCATGTTTTTGCGCTCTTACTGTACCTTTACAGACTGTGGAAAACTTGTTTGACGTATCATTCTTGGTGAATCAAGGCGCGTTGGGCGTCGGTATTGACGAAAACACCGGATTGCCTTACCTGGGTAAGTACATGCACTTATACTTACGATTTTTGTCTAGTTATTGCTGCGACATTGATATGGATTTTGACTTTAGCGCAAACGTCTGCCAATGACGCGTCTGCAAGAGATGCATGCATTATCAGCCTCACGCCAAGTCAATGGGAAGAACTCTCTAGTGCATACGGACAAGAGGAACCGTTTGTTGGTCACCGTTCGTAGAAGCCGCATACGAGCGGGAACAAAGTGTGATTGAGGCGAGTGGTAGTGAGGTTTTTCATTTAGTTGCACCAATGAAGGCATTGCTTGTGGAATCCTCTAACGTTGGGAAAGAGAACTTGTTTTCTTCACTTTTATTTTGACATTGAGGATGGCGTGGCATCGTTCAGGCGGGGCAAGTCATATACTTGTGGCACTACTCGCACTGCTCGCTGAGCAATATGTTGCTTTGCAGTGCGGGACAGTGTATCCTTAGTAAACGTGAGTGAGACTGTACTTACTCAATGATAAGATGATACAAGAGGTGATTGGCAGCTTACCAATGGCAAACGTGCTCACTGGATTTCTCAAGCTCCCTCGAATCGAAGATAGGATTATACCAAAGGGGGAGTTTAGGAGCGAGAAGAAGAAGACGACAAACACTTCATCAACAGCTCGTAGTCCGAGAATCGTCGCCTGAAAACATCCCAAAGACAAAAGAGAATATAGATACTTCATAGCTAAGCAATGAAATAATCTTGGTTTTATTGTCACTGCATTCGTGAGAAATGCGGAATGCTACCAAGCAATACTTCTTTTCTTGTTGTCAGCTTATACGCTGACGACACAGAATATTGGATGCTAATCAGGTCAAAGGATACATTAATATCTTGAATGCGTCCCGACACAAGAGATCATTGAACATACAACCGGCTGTGCCGTGAGTACAGTACTTTTTAATGATGGTTGCATTGGCTTGGTGTTGCAGTAAAAACGCCATTCAAAATCATTGCCCACCCGTCTTAATTAAATGCAAATATTTTTCGTACTTGCGATACATGATGTAATTCTCGTTTTGTAAGAGCAAGTTCCACCTTACCTTGATGTATGCCTTCCTCATGATTCAGGGGAGCCCCAAGTACATGAAAAGCTGCTCTGGCGTTTGGTTATTTCTTGTCCAACCCTCAAACAGGTGTAGGTACTGGTTGATCAGCTCGTCATTGAATGTCCTCTCTTCTTCGGTTTCCGTGTTCCGTCGTAAAAAGCTCGTGTCGCGGTTGCTTGCTGGTTGCTGTGACTGTCGTCGAGAGTTCAAGCTGATCAAAATCTGGACTAGTCGAGCACCTTGTCAAGACGAGAGCCGCGACCACCAGCAAAACGCGCGGTAGACGCATGCTTTGCGCGTGAACAGCTTGAGACTTGAGGGGGGAAATGCGAAATGGGCGCTGAGCTCCAATCGCTTGCGAAACGATCCCGCACTTGCACCTCGCTCGCTGGTGCGTTTTGCTGTCTGTCATTTCGGTCCTTCATGCCAGGCTGCGATCGCCAGGCTTGAAGTTTGTTTCCAGTTCTGCTACTTATCCTGCAGGGAGGCTACTGCTTTCGTCAAAAATCAAATATGAGGGGAAAAGGGCGGCAGAAAATTACTGCTTTCGTCAAATTCAAAATGAGACTTGAATAAAACCTCTGAGGTTTTTCCCGTATGAACGTCCCGTGGCGGCAAAAGAGTTGTTGGTCTCCATTACCGAGAGAAGCAAGACACGCGACCGACACCGACACCGAGCGAGACGCCTGCCTGCCCGACGAGATGCCCGCCGACATCGAGCGCATCGTGGACCGCAAGCTCATCAAGCAGCGCGTGCACTACTTCGTGGTGTGGAAGGGCTTCGGGGAGGAGAACAACACCTGGTACGGCACAGTACTCGGAGCTGCAACTCGTCCGGCGTAACCTCCAGGCGGCAGGCAGGGTACCCTCAGTACCTCTAACGTTATATCAATTATTGCAATTGTTTCTCTTGCTGCAGGGAGAGCCGCATCGACCTCATGGCCGATGGCTACTCGGACGTCATCAAGCGCTTCGAAGAGCGTGCGTCGCCATCCCCCTAGCTACTGTAGCTGGAACAGTTGAAAGTGACCACTAACCTATTGTTTTTATTGTGATTTTTGCTGCAGAACGCAAGAAGGAGTCGGGAGCGTCGACGCCCCGCGGTCGCAGCCCCGGCCGCTCGACCTCCAAGAGCCCCCGCAAGAGCAAGAGTCCTGGA
>JAHWLF010000805.1:0-11009 GCA_024679295.1 Phytophthora parvispora
ACCGCCAGACACACGGACAGCACCGCCGGACCCGCTTGACGATGCAGCTCCGGCTTGTATCGTTGCCATACCAGCTCGTCCGGTGGATGTTGAACCCGCTAGAATCTGGATAGACCCAGCCAATTCTGATAATGCAGTGCCTGATTGAAGAGCAATCGAGCCTGACGGTGACGATACTGTGTCTCCTGTTTCAATATGAATGTTGCCCGTTGTGCTTGTTTCCGAATGTTGTGTTTGAATAGTAATGGCTCCCCCAGTTCTGGTGTTGGCTTTTGGCGTTAAAATTGATATGGCACCAGACTTGACTACACCAAGCCCGGAAGAAATCGAGATGTTTCCACCAAGATTGGTAGAGCTCCCGCCTTGTATAATCACATTTCCTGGACTAGCGGAAGTCACAGAAGACCCTACATCACCAGTAGACATATACCCGGACAAGAGAGCAATATCTCCACTTTTCTCGACTCCGGAACCCGTTTCAAGAGTGAGCGAACCAGCTTCATGGACACTGTCTAACGATCTTGTGGATAGACTGACATCACCGGTACGTGTGTCGCTGCTACCACTCTGTAGTTGCACATCGCCAGCAATACTAGACATGCGGTCTCTCACTGCATTCACTAGAAATTCGCCAGAGACGTGAGTGGACGAAGAGGTGACATCAACGATGCCCTTTACACCTGCAAATGAGTCGCCGGTGCTTATGGCAATCGATCCACTTTTTCCGAATGCTGACCACCCGGTCGTCACAGAAATACTCCCACTGCTTCGACTACCACGAGAGTCTGGCGTCTGCAAATTGACGTCTCCTGGATTATCGTAGTTCTCTCCGCTTGCGATGACCACACTACCAGCCGAAGTGCTGCTTCCTTGAGAAGATCCAGCTTCAAGTACTAAAGATCCACCATTGCCAGTCACGCTGTCACCGGCTCGGACATTGACAGTACCCGAGTCAGATTGAGCACCTCCACTCGAAATAACGATGTCTCCACTTTTACTGAAACTCGACGACCCCGTTTCGATGCTGATATCTCCGCTGCTCCCACTAGGAGAGGCATTGGCATAGGACCCCGCGTCTGCAGTGGCGATATCAATACGCCCGCTTTGCGCTTCGCTGTTCGGACCTACCTTGAAACGCTTGTGCTGGGCGTGAATAGCCGCAATTAAATCCATCGTGATTTGTTGTTTGTTCACCTCATGAAATTGCTCCAAGCTGAAGTTTTTCTCAGGAAGAGTAAGCGTTGACACCGTTACGTATTCCGGGAATGTCTCTTCCACTTGTTGAGCAATTACACCACGAACCGATACATCAGGAATCCCTCGAATTTCGCGCCACATCTCTGAGTAGCGATATTTTTTCACTTCAAGAGTTTGGATGCGTTGCAAAATGTCATCTTCATCAACATCTTCGATATCCGTCTTGATTCGTCGATCAGACGGGTATGTGATCTCGGTGATCTGGGCTGGAACGTGACTGATCATTTTGTCCGGTTGCAGGCGCCAGATTACCCCTCCAGGTACTTTAGTTTCTCCATGAGATACTGTAAGCTCTCCGGTTTGGACACTGATATTCAGATTGTTTCCGCCACGAATCTCCATTGATGATGAAGTGTCTGCCTTTACACTAATCGATCCATCAGCCGATACCCTCATGTGCGAAGCAGTTGCGTTCGTTCCTGACACCACTGCATCCCCACCACCAGACTTTAACGCCAGGTACCCAGCGGTTCCGGTAACAGGCGATGCGGTCCCACTGGCTATGTCAATGTTTCCGCCTTGGGCAGATCCTTGGCCAGACTTAATAATGACATCTCCTCCATTTAGGGAAGTGCTAGTTCCAGCTAACACGCGAACAGAGCCAGTGGAGGAACTAGAGCTAGAGCCACTTTGAAGTGTAATATCCCCACTGACTCCAGTCGTTGCGTCTCCGCTACCAATCACAACTCCGCCACTTGAAGGAGCTTTGGCCGTTAGAGCCGCAAGAGAACCACTAGCAGCACCTAGTCCAGTGGTAACTTGAACCGAACCACCGTTTCCCAGCAAACCAGTAGAGGAACCACTCGTAACTACGACTTTACCGCCAGCGACAAGAGGACTAGAAGACCCTGAAATGGTTACAGTGCCTCCTGCAGAAGAGCCCACCCCAGCGCTGAGCTCCACATCGCCACTTTGCGTGGTACCAGCATTTCCAGACGAGATTTTCACAGGCCCGGTCGAGCCGTCACTGTCAGCAGTTTTGACGCGTATCATGCCACTATCACCGCCAGCTTCGGTGTTCCCAGATAGTATAACAACGTCACCGCTAGTTACCCCAGAGCCTGAAATCACAGCAACCGAGCCTCCCTTGGCAGAAGGATTTCCTCCCCCTACCAAACTAATTGCGCCACCACCAACCGTTGTTCCGTTGCCACCTTCAATATTGATTGTACCTGCGTTTCCATTCGATGCGGAGCCGGTGTACAGACGAACGGAACTAGAACTGCCTCGAGCAGAGCCGGATCCAACCTGAACCATTCCGCTGTTGGCATCGCTTTCTGCAGATTGAAGCATGATGCCACCGCTGTTGGCACTTCCGCTTGCTCCAGATACGAGTGATACATCTCCCCCGTTCTTGTTCGTTCCATCTCCCGAACGAAGAGATAGATTACCACCAGTCATGCCAGAGCCAGCAACAGCGCCAAAGTTACCCCCATTCGCTGTTTCTGAGTCACCAGAAGCAATCGTCACATCCCCACCATTACCGCTTGCGCCAGTAGTACTTCCGGCAGACAACGACAGAGGGGATCCTTTTGTCTCGGTAGATGATCCCGCGGCAACTAAAATGCTTCCCCCTTCAACCCCCGAGCTCCCTGTCACGATTTCCACACGACCGGCAGCATCTGTGGGTGACTTTCCGGTGGAGACGGCAATGGTGCCACTGGAACCGGAACCTGCAGCGTTAGTAGTAGAAACTGAAATAGAGCCGGACGCTACTGAACCTGCCCCCGTCTTAAGGTCGATTGATCCGCCCGTCCCCGAAACTGATTCTCCAGCAACGAGTGCGATATTGCCGCTGTTCAATCCGAGGCGAACGGCGAAGTTTCCACCAACGCTAGAACTACTACTGTTTCCAGTAATCATGGCGATTGACCCTGGAACTCCACTATCGGTCGTTCCCGTGGATAGTCCAAGCGATCCAGACACTCCAGTATTCGTAGCACCCGAACTCACAGTCACATCACCAGTTGTGCCATCCGGAGTGATGCCAGAAGCGATAGAAACAGCGCCTGATTGTTTTACTGCTTGGCCAGACGAAATTTCGATAAGTCCACTGCTCCCATCAACGGAGGCAGTTTGAGTTTGAAGCGTCAGGTCACCGCTCGAAGAAACTGCATTCCCACCACTGATAATGTTTACTGCTCCGCCTGACGCAGCTACAGCTTCACCGCCTCTGAGAACAACTTCTCCACCAACATCGGTCGTTACAGAACCTCCGTAACTTTTTCCACCTACAAGCTCAACGGAGCCTCCACGACCACCACCGGTTTCGTCGTTTCCTAGTCCGATGCCACCAGCAACACGGACACTACCGCCAGTCGCATCTTTCAGCTGAAGCGCATCGCCGCCAATGATGTCAATTGTTTGACCGTTACCAGCACTGGCTTTACCAGCAGCAATTTGGATGCCTCCGCCATCCGACACCTCCCCGAGGCCAGTACTAAGCACTATCGATCCGACGAAACTAGTAGCAGAATCACCGGTTTTGATGGCAACCTGTCCTGAGGAGCCATCATTGCGCGCAGAATCCGGTGTTTGCAACGATAAATCGCCGCTAGAGGTTACCGAGTTGTATCCCGTCGCAATGGCAACCTTACCACCTTTGGTTTTCGAAGAATCTGTTGAGCCGGCAGAGATAAAAACATCTCCACCAGCACTTCCTGAACCCGAGCCAACAGCAATATTAATCGAGCCTGCTCTTCCAGTATCAGCATCACCCGTCTGAATGGCGACACCTCCAGATCCGCCCTGGCTAGAACCGCCAGTGGTGAGCTGAAGAATGCCAGTAGAGCTGGGCGCCTCAGCCGTGTCAATCAAAACGTCACCACTCGATGTAAGCAAAGAGCCACCGGAAGAGATTGAGATTGCACCACCAGTGGACACTGCAGCAGAACCGCCAGCAATAGAAACTGCTCCTCCTTGGTCGCGTGCTTTGCTCATCCCGTCGGAAGATCCGGCCACGACCTCCACGTTTCCACCGTTGCCGCCATCTTTGTCGTCAGTTGAACGTCCTCGACCGCCAACAAGGCGGACGCGGCCACCAAGGGCACGAGCAGCAGTCGAATCGCCCGCGCCTAATTGAATTGCACCGCCATCGCCAGCAGATCCAAGACCAACAGCTACCGTGATATTGCCACCACCGCCCTTGACTGCGTCGCCTGTAAGGACCGAAATATTTCCAGAACCAGGCATATCAGTTGAGTCTCCAGTTTGAAGCACCATCGAACCAGTGTATCCTGCTTTCCCAGCACCAGATGTTGACAAAGTCACACCCCCACTGGAAGTAGCAGTGCTCTTTCCAGACTGGATCGAAACACTGCCACCGCCATCGGTATGGGTCGTTGCACCAGCAGTGACAGCTACGTTTCCACCTTGACGACCAACGCCGGAGCCCACAACTAGTTGGATATCTCCACCAGCTCCGCGATCCGATGCTCCAGAACTAAGAGTTACGCTGCCAGAAGAACCACCTCGAGATGATCCCGTATACAGAGTGACGACTCCGCTGCCACTATTGCTGCCGCTGCGGTCTGAGCTGATGTCAATATCACCACTGGACCCAGGAAACGAAACCCCGGTAACAATGACAACTGATCCACCCTTCGCAGCAGAAGTGCTTCCCGCTTGAACTAACACATTAGACGCGCCTTGGAGACTAGAACCACCTTGCACCGAAATGTCCCCGCTTGTCCCTTTCGTCGCAGCGCCAGAATGCACGGAAATAGTGCCGCTTCCTTCGTTAGCTGTGGCGCCAGTTCCAATGCTGACACTTCCAGAAGAGCGAGTGAACTTCTCGATAGCATCGCCAGAAACGATCTTCACATCGCCGCTGGAGGAAGAAGTTGCATTTCCGGTGACGACGGTGACTGCTCCACCTGTCGCAGCGTTGCCTTTACCGCTAGTTAAGCGAATAGATCCACCGACGTCGGTCGTGGAGCTTTTGCCATTGGCATCTCCACCTGACACGACGACATCACCCCCGTCGCCGCCGTCCTTCAGATCAGAGCTCAAGCCGCTGCCAGCAGTAAGGGCAATCTTCCCACCAACAGAGGCCACGGCCGTCGTATCGCCAGCCCGCGCGATGACGTCACCACCGTTTCCGGTACGCCCCGTGCCAACAGAGACCTGAACGTTGCCGCCATGGCCTCCAGTCGAGCTACCAGTTGTCAGTGAGATCATCCCCGAGTCACCTTGCACAGCTGTCCCGGATGAAACTGCAATCGACCCACTCACTCCGGCAGACCCGGAGTTGTCGGTGTTCACAGTAATAGTGCCACTATCCCCTTTCGTGCTGTAACCAGAGGCAACAACAACACTTCCACCGGGCTGTCCCACTGCAGAGGTTGATCCGGCCTTCAGCTTTAAGTCCCCACCAGCTTTGGCCAGACTATTACCGATGGACACGTCGACACTGCCGCTGCTACCCCTGTCAGAATCGCCCGTTCGAAGGCTGTAGCTGCCCGAATCGCCTTCTTGACTTTTGCCAGTACGAACCCCGATTGAGCCACTGACGCCATAGTAACCGGAATCCGCAGTACGGATACTTATGTCTCCGCTTGAAAAATAATCAGAACCGCCTGTGATAACATTGACAGCACCTCCGGTTCCTTTGTTTGCTTGTCCACCCTGGACGGTAACTGCTCCGCCTGTGTGTGCATAACAGGTTCGTTAGCAGCGCAAGCACCACTGAGATAGTTAAAGCACACTTACCAATATCTCCTCCACTCTGGCCTCCAGCTGCGCCACCAACAACGTTAACAGGGCCACCTTTACCGCCGCCACCAGGAGAGCGGTTGGTTCCACGACCACCCGTAATATCCACTTCTCCTCCAGTTGATCTGAGATCGCCCATATCGCCGGCGGTGACGGCAACACGACCACCACTACCTGTCCAACCAGACCCAACACTGACAACGATGTCACCCGCTGGGCCTGGCCTAGCATTTCCCGTCACTACGAGAAGAGATCCGCTAGGGCCTGAAGTAGCGTTTCCAGTTTGAACTTGGAGCGTTCCCGACACACCTTTCTTGCCAGAATCAACAGTAATGAGTGTCATATCTCCGCTACTAGAAGCGGTGCCTGTGCCAGAAAAAATCTCAACTTTGCCACCGGTCGAGGTTCTACTAGTCCCGCCTTCAACGTGAACCATTCCACCGATGTCGCTGTCAGCTTTCCCGCCCATACCTTGGCCTCCGTGAATTTGAACAGCACCACCATCACCGCCATTGCTAGGGTTAATGTTTGTGCCGGATCCAGCTTGGAGCGATACCATTCCTCCCGCTTGGGCAACCGCTGCAATAACAATTGTAATTAGAATTTACGAAAGATGCTACATCACACTTGCCAATTAGTCGAAATACATACCTGACGAATCTCCGGCTGTCAAATTCACGTCCCCGCCGTTGCCAGTATCTCCCACACCAACGGAAACAATCACATTGCCTCCGTGGCCCTTTTTAGCAAACCCGGTGACAAAGGTCATCGCACCGCTGTCCGTCGTCTGCGTTTTTCCAGTAGTGAACGTCAATGACCCTGATCCGCCATTAAAACCACTGTTCGGCGTCTGAACCAGAAAATCACCCGATGTAGTTCGCACAGAAGCTCCAGTGGTAAGCGATATAGAACCCCCCGTGAAGGATTGCAGTGCAAGTCCTGCGCTTATAGAAACGTCGCCGCCAGGATTCTCGGTGTTATTTCCGACCGAAAGAGAAACAAACCCACCTTTTCCCTTAAGAGCTTGGCCGCTGTACACAGTGATCTCTCCGCTGTCTCCTGCCGTGGTGTCGCCAGAGTTAATGCTAACTGAGCCACTTGTTCCCTTTGTTCCAGAGGCAGCCGTCATAATAGATACTGCCCCACTGGAAGTGGTTGCACCGAAGCCAGTTTCAACGCGAATGCTGCCACCACGTCCTCGGTTGGCATAGCCACCCTCGAGAGCGATACCTCCTCCAGTGTTTAGTAAGCTGCTACCACCTTGCGAAGCACCACCAGTCAATTTTACAACGCCGCCATTGCCGCCATTGGTGAAAGCAGGACTAAGACCTTCACCAGCCTGGATGGCAACCGTTCCTCCCGTTCTGCCGCCAGCGTCAGTGGTAGCGCCGGCTGTTAACTGAACTTGACCACCATCCGTCTTTGTCCCGGTTCCAACAGTGACGATAAAGTCACCACCGTGGCCAAGCGTTGCAGCACCCGTTGTAAGCACGAGTGCTCCTGAGTCTGTAGCAGTTGCAGTTCCTGTTTGAAGCTTCACTGCTCCGCTTCCTCCAGCCCCGCCAGCGTTAGCAGTGTTCATAGTGATATCGCCGCTAGAGGTAGCCTGACTTGCCCCAGAAACAACCGATACAACTCCACCCGTTCTAGAGTCAGTCGTACTACCTGCTTCCATGGAAATCATCCCGCCTTCACCGAAGTCTCCACCACCAACAAAAATTTGAAATTGGCCTCCTTTCCCGTTTTTAGCAGCTCCGGTAGTAAGGCTCATCGGGCCAGAGTTTCCATAAGTTGATGTTCCGGTGGCCACTAAAACCATGCCGCTTACACCTCGTGAGCCTGCATTTGGCGTGGAGATTAAAACAGCCCCACTGGAACTAGCAACCCCCGAGCCAGAAGACATGGATAAGTCACCTCCGTAACCATACGACCCACGGCCAGAGGCAATGTTAATACTACCACCATTATCTAGTGAGTTTGAGCCACGTGCTTCACCACCGACAATGTCAACATCGCCTCCATCTCCACCATCAACCGCATTAGTGCCCGAGCCTGTACCACCAGTTAGAACCACTTTGCCTCCGGTTCGCCCCATACCGGATGACTCGCCTGCGGTGATCTGAACATCTCCACCATCAGTCGCATCGCCAGCTCCAACGAGTACCTGGATTGAGCCGCTATTACCTCGTGATGCCATGCCTGTTGACACCTTCAAGACTCCAGCGGTGCCATCAGGACTATTTCCCGTGGCAAGAGACATTGTACCACTCATGCCTCCACTTGCAGCTTGCGCGGATGCTATTTCAACAGCACCGCTCCAGGAGTTGGTGCTAACCCCAGATATCACTTTGACGTTCCCTCCGACACCACTTTGTGCTCCGCCGCCCTGGATATAAACTGCACCACCAGTGTCTTGAGCAGAGGATCCAAGCGATGAACCACCAGCTAGAACAACTCGGCCTCCATCGCCTCCATCTCCAGAATTGTCGCTCGTACCAGAACCTGCTGTTAGGAACAGAGCTCCGCCCGTCGTAGCAGCATGTGTCGATGACCCGGACTGGACAGTGATATCACCACCATCGCCAATGCCATTTGAGCCCACTAGAAGTGAAACGCCCCCTGAATGACCTTGTGACGTACCAGTTCCGAGGGTGATCGAACCAGCTGTTCCCATCAATGTGTCTCCTGTGCTCAGAATGAAGTTTCCAGAGTTACCAAACGCAGCAGCGTTACCCGATGCTATGTTAATAACACCAGACGAGCTTAAGCTTGATTCACCGCTGCGTACATTAACAGCCCCTCCTACCGATGAAGAGCTGCTCCCACCTTGAAACCTCAACTCACCGCCACTTCCATCAATAGATTGACCTCCAACAAGCTGAACCCGGCCACCATCTCCTTCAGCTTGGGAGTGAAGCCCATAACCACTTCCCCCAGCAATGCGAACTTCGCCGCCAACTCCACCGTTAGAGGACGTACCAGAACCTCCACTAAGATCGATGGCTCCGCCTGCTCCACTGTCTGCCGCTGTGCTACCACTACCAATGCTGACGCTGCCCGGAGTGCTTCCCGACGACGCGCCAGCTTGCACTAACACACTTCCTGCAGCGCGATGCGTTGTGGATCCCGTTCCAATGCTTATATCACCAGACGTACCTAGTGCAGCTGAACCACTTGAAAGGCTTACTGAGCCGGTGCCTGTTCCAAGCATGCTAACCGATGTTGTAATCTCAACAACTCCAGTGACTCCTAAAGAGCTCGTTCCAGACGACAGGCGGATTCTCCCGCCATTACCACTTTCAGTAGGTCCACCAGCAAGAATGACACCGCCGCCATTTCCAATAACCGCCTTTCCGCCGTTTAGTTGGATGTCACCGCTGTTTCCCTGGGACGAGCTACCACTAGAGATAGAAATTTGACCTGAGTCCGGCCCGGAGTCTCCCGTCGAAAGACTAATAACGCCACTTCCACCTTGAACTCCAGGTGCCGTCTTGACGACAATGTTTCCACTCGATTCATTTTGACTGGTACCACTAACAACCATGACAGAACCACCAGCTCCACCGGTAGCATTTCCACCAACGACAATCACATGTCCACCGACGGAAATATTTGAAATTCCCACTGAAGCACCGCCACTGACGGTTGTCGTGCCACCGGACGAGTCATCTGTGTTCGCTCCAATTCCACCGATAATCTTGATTGCACCTCCTGTTCCCCCTGCCTTAGTTGTTGAGCCCGCTGTAGCAACGATCTCTCCTCCTTTGACAGAGTTCCCAACACCAACCTTCAGTGAAATTGAACCAGAAACTGATTCACTTGCGCTTCCAGTGAATAATAGCAATGGCCCGGTGGATTGAGAGGACGAGTTTCCGGAGCCGATAACCACGGCACCGCTCGACCCGTTTACGCCCGCCTTGCCAGTTATGATAACCACTTCACCCGAAGCTTTCGCGGCAGACACACCTGTCTCCACGCGCACTGATCCTCCGACTGCATCTCCGCCGGACGAGCCGGCACGGACGACGACACTGCCTCCTTTGCCACTATCGGACGAACCGCTGGACAATACAATAGAGCCTGCTTCCTCCGAGGATGAAGACCCCGTGCGAAACTCCATGGACCCCGAAGCCTTCTGCGCTGCACCGGTCTCCATGATGATTCTACCAGAGTGGTCTTTTGCGATAACGCCGGATGATCTGATGGTGATGCTGCCGCTTGACGACGCAGAGCTTGTGCCCGAAACAATGTTAATGGACCCGCCAGTGGTGGCACCTGCACCGCCAGTCAAGTTGATATCACCCCCAGTTCCGACCTCGGACATTCCGCCCGAAATCTGCACAGCTCCACCTGTAACTGAGTTGTCAAAGTTCTGGACTCCGAGTCCGTTGCCTCCAGAGATCTTGACAATGCCACCACGCCCTCGGTTCTGATGCACCCCGTCGCCCGCAGCAATTTCCACCGCGCCGCCGGCCGCGTTGAACCTGTTGTCATCTCCAGCGCGAAGTTGGATCGCGCCGCCCGACTGCACAGACACAGCTGACTGGTTTACGACAAGAGAATAGTTCGTCGAGTGCATGGTGACACCCGTGACGACGATCCCTCTCCGCATGTTAGGCGGCTCCTGGTGGATGATCACATCCCCGATAATGATCGTCTCTGCTCGTCGTCGACACAAGACAGTAAGAATCTGTGTTAGCCTTACCGAATTCCACCGCACAACACACACACACACAGTGACGGACGTACCTGGTACGATTACGGTCGGGCACGGGGCATCGCTGACTAGCGCCTTGCAGCCCGAGCCGAAGCCCTCTTCCACCGCCATGCACGAGACGTCCGATGCGCACCAGACGCACTCGTCTGATGATGCACAGGTGCCGCAGTCGGTGATGGTGTCGCACTGTGGGTTCACGGGGCAAGCCTCGGCCTCGGGGATCCAGTCGCTGCACCAGACCTGGTAGCGGTCGAACGGCCCCTGGAGGTTGCCGGCCACGCACGTGAGCGTGGACCGGCAGAAGCCGCACGTCGGCTCGGCG
>JAHWLF010000806.1:0-10666 GCA_024679295.1 Phytophthora parvispora
CTGCTGCTTGGGCGCGAAGGTCTGGAGGACGCGGCGGCGGCGATGGAGGCGCTGGGCGCCGACCCGGAGCTCGCGGAGCGTCGGCAAGCCCTACTGAACGACCCGGTCGTGGTGGTGACACGCGAGAGTGGACTGAGGAGCATTCACGTTTTGGCGCAAGAAATGGCGTTCGTGGCTCCGGCCGAGCACACCCTGGATCTGGTGGCCTCGGACGACGCCACCACGTGCTCCATCGTGGTGCTAATTAGCAGCGGCGTCGTGGCTGTGGCGCACTTGGACTCCCGGGAGCAGATGAGGTTTTTCCTGAAGAAGTGGGAGACTTTGACGAGCGGATCGCCGACTCGTGTGGCCATTGCGGGGGGATACGACGACGAGCGAGGCATCGCTCACCCGATCTCGATCGACATTTTGCAGGCTCTTTTGAGCAGTGAAGTGGTGTACCAAGTTGAGCATTTTGTGACCGGCACGTGGAACACGAAGCAGACCGATGAGGGCGTTCTGCTGCCACGTACGAGGGGGATCGGATACTTCCCTACGGAAGACGCATTTCGCTGCGTGGAATTCGAGGCTGATGCAAGACTTCCGCTAGTGCCATTAAGGTTCGCGGGGGTGTCACCACACTCACTACACATGCTGGTATGTTGCGTGGAGAAGGAGAAGCCGCTTGAGGTCAGAGTGGGACCGTACTGGGGCACATTGCTGTCGCCTGAATCATGCCCCTACATGTTAGCATTAGATGACGACGAGTTGCTTCCTAGGATTTCCACCTCACCATTTGCAGAAGGCCCCAAATTTCTTCAAGACATGAGGGACATGCTCGATTTCATAGGCAGTTGCTCACTGCGTAGCTTGGGTGACATCCTGGTTCTAACTTTACCATCGACACGGCAAAACCTGGACGAATATTCGCGACAAACATAATTTCAGAGGCTAAGTTTAGGAAGAAGAGGTTCACTTTTGGCCATTGTTCTAACGTCATGCAACATTAACGAGTAGCAATGGAGCCGAGCTTTGTTGCGAATCCGTACGTCCAAGCATCAGCACCTTCGAGCCATAAAATCCGTGAAATACTAAACCGAGAAGAGGCTTCATACGAAGCTTGGCGAAAAACAAGAAAGCCCGTGCGACTTCCCTACGCGAGCAAGAAACTCAACAACCAACTCAAGGCGCTTGGTGTTATCCGCGACACGAATCAATCGAAGACTCCAATTACAGTGAATTCTACTCCCAACGCTGTTGGCTCTACTATAGAATCGAGGTCGGATGCGGCAGGGCAAAGCAGAACTCAATCACAGGCAAGTGTGCGCGGGGGTGCAGTAGTTTCAGCAACAAATACCAAGCGCAGTGGAATGTCGATTGCGGACGATCTTGCTCGTTCCGTGGAAATGCTTCCGAGCATTGCTGGAGCTGATGTCCATCAGAAGACTGCGCAGACTCCAGATTTTACGAACAAGGTCATAGGTGATGCTATGCCTCGCAAAGGCTTCCGAAGGCGTTTCCAACAATATCTGTACGATTTCCACTCTCGACAAGTGTTCTCTTTCGCCAAAAGCGAAGTCGAGGAGCTGGAAGATGCAATTGAACGAGCGGGCGAGTCACTAGCAGAAACCAAATCTGTCAGTGGTGAAAGCTATAGCAGTGGTATTGATTGCTTCTCTACAAGAAGTGATGAACTGGTGCCCAAAAAAGGGCAAAGCGAGTGCATACTCAGTGGATTAGGATTTTTATCAGATGCCGATTATGATGCAATTTTCGAAGCGGATTGGAAGTCCAGCGATGCAGAGAAAACCGTACGCGACGCTGTCGATCGCAAACGTATCCGCGAAATTGTACGGAGAGCATACCGCATGCTGCTTTGGTTCTTTCGTTACTACGCTGGAAACGCTGCACATGCAGTTGCATCGGAGCGCCGCGGAAGTACTGGTGCAATTACAGCTATTGGAGAAGGGTTGTTTGAGATTCCAAGCCGCGTTCGCCTTTTGGAAGACTTAAATGTGCAGTGCGTAGATGCGGCAAAGTTCGGCATTACCGATACGCCACTTAAGCGGGAAAGCTTGATTGGCTTTCTCCTTAACGTCGCTCGGATGATGTGCACGCATTCGCCAAATCCAAACCGCCTTCGTCTGGTCATAAGCGAGGGAATTGAGATGTCGGATGCGGTGAAGACGCTTGTGCACGATCATTTTGGCGTATTTGCGCAGATTCAGGATGTAGATCACTTTCGAACTCTATTCCTTCGTAAAGCTGAGAACAGCTCTCACAATTCAAATGGCAGAGCTCCGCGCAGACTTCATGCTATTATCGAGATGCACATGACAAATTTGACCAACTTTTTCGACGAACTAGTCAGTGCTGGAGCTCCCACACGCAGTGGTGCCATTAATGACCGAGGCAAGGGTCCACATCGACCTAGGGGCAATGGCCTCGTGTGTACTCAGTTTCTCAAAACACTGCGTGCGGTCAACTTGATCACAAGTAGAGGCGGTACTGCCGCGCTTAGCGGCAACACCAGTAGTACTGGCGATCCGTCTGGAGGCCCCGCCGGTGTTGATGAAGTTCGAGCAGTGCGAATTTTTCTTTCGTGCCTCCCCATAACTACGGTTGATGAATGTGGTGACCAGGATGGCGCGATGTCTACGCCCGTGAGCAACGGCGCAGCTAAAATCGAGCCTCGGGAGCTAACGCTGAACCAATTCATAGAAGCGCTGCTGCGGGTAGCATTCACATGGAAGGAGCTCCAAATCTGCCACGGAGGGTTTGACGTGTGCCCCAACCAAATGACATCGGACTGCTGCCAGTGCGTTCCAGCCTCTGCAAACTACGCCTTCGATGTGTTTGAAGATGCAACTGAAGAAATCTTCGCGCGAATCCATGCCTACCGCCTCAAACGGGCTAAACATCGTACGAGCATGAGGCTGAAGTCGATCAAAATGAAGTCGCACCATTCACTTCATTCACTCGTTGCTCTGGCAACCGGACAGAGAGCTCCGACGCGCTTGTTGCCTGTGGACGGAAAACTGATGAGCATTGATTCTGAAGATTGACCATGGGGACGTGGCCTACAATCTTTATTCTCGCGCGCATTTACCTTCTCATTCGAACCGTCGCCAGCATCTTGAAACAACCACGACAATCGCCAAGCTCCCATGCCTCCAGCACCGAAGTTTGAAGTCCCCGATGTGGACACGAATCCATTCAAGATGGCTGCTGTGGGGAATCTGCAGCTGCTGAAGTCGCTTGTGGAACCGGAAGAGAACACGGAGGGCAAGGCGCCGGCACCGCTGAACGTGAACGCGAAGGACCCGTATGGCTGCACGCCGCTGATCTGGGCGGCTCGGAACGGCTACCTAGAAGTTATGGACTACCTCGCTGCCCACGGAGCTGACCTCGAGGTCACGAGCTTTGGCGGCCTGCGCGCTCTGCACCACGCCGTCAATCACTCACGTTTGCCCATCGTCGAGCGGCTGATCGAGCTCGGGGTGAGTGTCGAGCCGAAGGACGATGCAGGCAACACACCGCTACACTTCGCCGCCTCCCGCGGCATCCTGAACCCGATCCTGCTGCTGCTGAATGCTGGCGCCAAGGTTAACGTCACGACGGCTCAAGAGGTGTCCCCGCTCATGAAGGCCGTGTCGGCCGGCCACACGACAGCCGTGGAGAAGCTGCTGGACAGCGAAGCGAATCCGAACCACGTGAACGCTGAGGGCAACTCGGCTCTCCACCTCGCAGCTCGCGGCGGCTTCAACGCGATCGTCAAGGTGCTGCTGGACGCCGGCGCCACGCCGACCGTGCGCAACAAAGCCGGCAAAACGCCCGCCGAGCTGGCCTCGTCCTCCAGCATTGCCAAGATGCTGGGATAAATAGGCGGCTGTAGGCACCCGAGCAGATACAACCAACTACAATCTCTTTCCGTCCGACGACACATGTATCCATTTCCTAGTGATCCCATTTGTAACGGCCCATATACTGTACTGGGGGCCAGTCAACCGCGAGCCTTGTGAAACGTACGCCAGCTCCCCCAGCGCAGCCACAATCGCCCTCACACGCTCCGAGCAGCACGCAACGACCATGACGGCGCCGCTGGGACTCGAGACCAAGGCCCAGCGCGGCATCTTCGTCACGTACATGGGGCTCTGGGTGAGCTACGGGCTGCTGAACGAGCTGGCCAAGCGCGAGAGCGTGCGCTTCAACTCGGCCTGCGCCGTGGTGCTGCAGTCGCTGCTCAAGCTGCTACTGGCCGGCTACATGTACCTGACGGCGGACACGCAGGCGACGGAGCCGCTGGGCGCGCGCCTCCGCTTCATGATGGCGCAAGCCCGGGAGCACCGCAACCTGCTGCTGCTCTACTTCATCCCGTCGGGGCTCTACGTCGTCTACGACGTGCTGTCCTACATCAACCTGCGCGCGTTCGACGCCGCGACCTACTTCCTGCTGCTCCAGTTCCGCCTTGTGGTCACGGGGGTCCTGCACCAGATGATGTTCTCCAAGAAGCTCAACCGCAACCAGTGGGTCTCCCTGGGGATCACCACGGTCGGATGCGCCATTAAGACGCTGGGCTCTCAAGACCCCGATGCCTCCGCCAAGCTGGGCGCCCACGGCAGCGGCCCTACGCTCATGGCCTACGGACTTCTGATGGTGCAGATGCTCAGCAGCACCTTTGCGGGCGTGTATAACGAAGTCCTGCTCAAGAAGCAAGCTTCGATCCCGGTGAACCTGCAGAACGTCTTCATGTACATCGACTCGATCGTGTGCACAATGGGGATGCTGGCTCTGGGACTCACCGGCCAGACGGCGCAGGAGGCGCTCACTGTCGCCAACTTCAGCGTGCTGTTCTCGCCCTACGTGCTGCCGATGGTGCTCATCATGTCGTTCATTGGCGTCGTCACGAGTCTCTTCCTCAAGCAGCTGGACTCGATCCGCAAGGCCATTGCGAGTGCTCTGGAGTTGGTGTTCCTGCCGCTGCTCAGCGCGGTGTTCTTCGGGCAGCCGATCACGTTGTACACGGTGGCCGCCGTGTGCTTCGTGGGCTTTGGCGTCTACATTTACTCGCTCCCAGTCGAGCCCGCAGCCATGGCGGGACTGCCCCAGTACTCCAAGGTGGCGTCGGGCGAGGGAGTCGAAGACGAGAGCGACAGCACAGATACAGTCGCTGCCAGCGAGTCGAGCTCCACCACCAGCAAGTTTGCTTAGAATGAACTAAACGAGGTTGCATATTAACCTTCTCCTCTTTCTAGTCTCGCTTCTTCCTCCTGGGCATGTACTCGTAGAAGAAAGTGGGCAGTTTCTGGTAGATCGTGTACTCGTCCGCGACGTCGTGCACCTTGACGTCTGCTGCTTTGAGCCACGGACACAGCGGTTAGCCGCATTTTAGCCCCAATTAGTGCATCTCCACTCAAAACTAAAGGTAACCCACCGCTGGCGTTTTGGCCCTGAGCTGTGGTGCCCATAGGCGACGTGTAGAGCTCCCCGATCTCTTTGCCGTAGCGGTCCCAGAGCACCATGATGAGGAAGAGCAGGAACAGGAAGAGCACCACCAGGCCGCTCAGGATTTTGAGCTCCAGTGGGATACTGAACCGCATAGAAGCTCCCAGGAGCTCCTTCACGTGCCCCGGCAGCTCCGTGTGCACGCGGGAGGCTGCCGCCGCCGCCGCGGATGCTGCAGGCGTCCCCACTTCCATCGCGGGCATGTCGTCCGATTTTGAGTATGAGCAATGAAATTATGATGCACAAAAAGAGCTCAAAATCGTCTTGGACCCATTTTTTAGTCAGCTTCAGTTGACGTGCAACTGCAACAAGTGCTTTTTACTCGAGACTGTCTACATAGCGCTTTTGCCGTAGAACATCTTGCCCGGGTTCATGATGTCCTTAGGATCCAGAGCCTTCTTGATGGTGCGCATGACATCCACGCTGTCGCGGTGCTCCACTGACAAATAGTTCATTTTGCCGAGACCGATGCCGTGTTCACCCGTGCAAGTTCCTTCGTACTCCAGGGCGCGCTCCACCAGGCGATTCGAGAAGCTTTTGACCTTGGTCATCAGCTCTGGTTTGTCCTGGTAGAATGGGATCATCACGTGGAAGTTTCCGTCGCCAACGTGGCCAACAATTGCTCCGAACAAGCCTGTTTCCTTGAGGTCAGCCTGGGTCTCGACAATCACGTCTGCCAGCTTTGAAGGCGGCACGGCAACGTCAGTGACAAGTCCACGGCTTCCTGGCATTTGACTCTGTAGAGCGAAAATATGTGTCAGTAGTCACTACAACTATGCCAATTACAAGAACTTCACGTACCAGCGTAGCCCACCAGGCAGAGTGGCGGCCACTCCACAGCTTCTTGCGCTCTTCCGCACTCGTCGCCAACTCAATATCCTTTGCGTCAAAGTCGTTGGCGATCTCTACAACGACAGAGCTCTGCTCTTCCACCTCGCCTGGGGAGCCGTGGTGCTCGATGATCAGCGACGGGCGCACGGGGTTGTCCAGCTTCGAGTACTTGTTGATCGCCTCGACGGCGTTCTCGTCCATCAGTTCCATGCGGGCCACTGGGATGCCCATTTGCATGACTGCAGCACACGTATCGACCGCGTCTTTCATCGTGTTAAACGAACAAATCATTGTCTTTTCGGCCTCCGGGTTGCCAAAGAGTCGAAGCTCCGCCTGACAAACTCAGCGTTAGATTCATTTGCCCCGACGCAAGCCTAACCAGCTTCTACAGCACATACCTCAGTGACAACTGCGAGCGTACCCTCCGACCCGATAATCAAGCGTGTGAGGTCATATCCTGCTGACGATTTACGCGTTTTGGAACCAGTCTTGATGATACTTCCATCGGCCATGACAGCAGTGAGCGCCATCACATTTGTCTTCATGTTCCCGTAGCTACAGTCAAAAATGGATTAGCGTTGCCCGGGTGAACTCTTAACAAAGCAGGATCGTACCGGACAGTGGTGGTGCCCGAGGCATTCGTGCTGATCATGCCACCAATACTTGCGTTGGCTCCAGGGTCAACGGGGAAGAACAAGCCCGTAGCTCTTAGAGCTGTGTTTAGCAGCTCCCGCGTGACGCCAGCCTGAACTCGGCAGCTCATATTTTCCGGTTCCACCTGGACGATAAGTGCACAAACGCTAGGTTAACCGACAGAACGCTCTTACTGGCCGTGCCACGACCACCACCGACCTTGAGAATCTTGTTCATGCCGGTCAGGTCGATGGAGACACCGCCATAGGTAGCGGAAATGTGTCCTTCTAGCGACGACCCAGCGCCGAAGGGGATGACTGGCGTTCCAGCAGCGGCGCAAATTTTGACCACCTGGGAGACCTCCTCTGTCGACTCCACGAAGGCCACTGCATCGGGAGGGGTGACCTTGTGATACGACTCGTCCGTACCGTGTTGCTACAGCCGACACACAAGCACCGCCACGTCCGTCAATTCCGCATCGCGCGTGTCTGGGAGGTCAGGAAGCGTTCTACCGGACGCACCTCCAAGACAGAGCGAGAAGTCGACAGGCGATCCCCCAGCAGCTCCCTCAGAGCCAATATGGTCTCAGGAGAAGCGGTGCGACGCGTGCTGAGCGACCGGGCCTGAAGAGGGCAGCGCGCAGCAGCGGGGAGTAGTTGGCGCCACATTGCGACTCGAGTCGAGGGATTCCGAAAATGCTGCTGATCTCCCCCATCCCCGCATCGTACCTTTCAAAACCGTACGCGTGATGAGTGTTTGGTCAAAAACTTCAACTTGGTTTAACAGCGCTGGTTGAGATGCAAGGCAGGCAGCATTTTGCTGCCCCTTAGCTAAGTACTGCGAGCCGGCAATGCTGGCAGCAGTTTGCTGCTCCTTAGCTACGCACTGCGACCCTTGCCGTAGAAGATTTTGCCGGGGTTCATGATGTCGAGGGGGTCCAGCGCTTTCTTGATGGCGAGCATGACGTCGACAGCCTCCCCGTGCTCCATCGGCAAGTAGTCCATTTTCCCGATACCAATGCCATGCTCTCCCGTGCAAGTGCCTCCGCAAGCCAACGCGCGTTTCACCAAGCGGTGCGAAAACGCCTTCATTCGCTCAAGGTGCTCCTTGTTCTCTTCAGTGAACGGGATCAGGACGTGGAAGTTACCATCGCCAACGTGCCTGCAGCGTTGATCGTGTTAGTAAAACACCAAAGCACGAAAAAGCAATGGTGACGCACCCCACGATTGTCCCGATTAGATCGGAATCCTTCAAGTCCTGCTGAGTCTCGACCACTGCTTCCGTTAACTTGGAGAACGGCACTGCCACATCGGCAGAGAAGCCGCGACTGCCAGGGACTTGGCTCTGTATCGCATCGCACAAGACCAGAATGTTAGCTCTGTTTATAATTTGTTGCAAGCTCCTCACGTACCAGCACTGCGTGCCATACCGCGTGCCGCCCACTCCACAGACGCTTCCGATCTTCAGCAGTTGTGGCTACCTCGATGCCTGTGGCACCAAAGTCTCGCGCAATTTCCTGCACAGTGCTGCTTTGCTGCTCCAATTCGTTTGCGGAGCCGTGATGCTCAATGATCAAGGATGGCCGAAGCGGGTTGCTCAGATTCGAGTACTTGTTCACAGCGTCGACGACGTTTTCGTCCATCATCTCCATCCTTGCCACAGGGATCCCAGATTGCATGACGGCGGTGCATGTATCGATAGCATCTTCCATCTTGTCAAACGAGCAGATCATCGCCTTCTCGGCCTCAGGAATACCGCAGAGTCGGAGTTCTACCTCGGTTACAATCGCCAAGGTGCCCTCAGCTCCGATTAAAAGACGAGTTAGATCATACCCTGCAGAAGATTTCCGTGTTCTGATGTGTAAATTAGCAACGCGCGCAAAAGGTGAGTGCACCAACGCATCAACATGAAAAATCAAGCGACCAACCTCGATCCGGTCTTAATGATGCGTCCGTCGGCCATGACTGCAGTCAGAGCCAGCACGTTCGTCTTCATGTTGCCATACCTGCATTGCATACATGTCAATCTCTGCGTCCATGCCTCGTTCGGGACACTTACTTGACCGTTGTTGTCCCTGAAGCGTTGGTGGCAACCATTCCTCCGATCGTAGCATTCGCACCCGGATCGACAGGAAACATCAGACCAGTGGCGCGCAGGTCTGCGTTCAACTGCTCACGAGTGACTCCTGCCCCCACCTTAACGCTCATGTTTTCTCGATCAACCTTCAGAATCTCGTTCATCCCTGACAAGTCGACCGAGACGCCACCAGCCACAGCCGAGATGTGGCCTTCGATCGACGTGCCAGCGCCAAATGGGATCATCGGCGTGCTTGTTGCTGCACAAATCTTGACCACCGCCGACACCTCGTCCGTAGATTGGACGAAGGCAACCGCATCAGGCGGAGTTACCTCGTGATAGGATTCATCCGTTCCGTGTTGCTGAAGACCGAGCGAAAAACACAACGTCAGCCAAGCCCCCCGTGGGCTTGTTTTACAACCATCACCGCGCAGAGGGAACAGACCTCAAGCACGGAACGGGAGGTCGACAGGTGATCCCCCAGCAGCTCCCTCAGGGCCGAAATGGTTGCTGGCGGAGCCGTCCGCCGCGTGGCCAGCGAGCGACTGCAAACCTGCTGTAGCAGTGCTGTTCGCTGCCGTGACGCATGCTGCCGGAGCGCGGGTGTCGTCCACAGCGCTCGGACGGGCACAGCACAAACCCACATGCCTCCGACGGTGTCTTTCGTGAACTGAGCGTGGTTGAACTCTTTTTCCGGTGTGATGCGCAAGCGCTGAGCCAGGTGGTGACCTGCTACCAGTGCAGCTCGTATCCTGAGTTTGCGCTCCATCATAGGCTCTGCTGCTCTTAGATCTCAACCACGGCGTTGGTGGACGCTCACTACATTAGAATTTGGCCAAGTTATTGTCTAAACTATCGCGACTTAGTGCTCCGCGTTGCCGTAGAAAATCTTGCCCGGGTTCATGATGTTCTTGGGGTCGAGCGCCTTCTTAATCGTGTGCATCACTTCGACACTGTCACCGTGCTCCTTCGACAGGTAGTTCATCTTGCCGTTGCCGATACCGTGCTCTCCCGTGCACGTGCCCTCGTACTCGATGGCGCGGTTCACCAGACGGTCCGAGAAATCGCGAACCTTCTGCATCAGCTCCGCGTTGTCCTGGTAGAACGGCAGCATAACGTGGAAGTTGCCGTCGCCAACGTGGCCGACGATCGTACCGAACAGACCAGTCTCCTTCAGGTCCGCCTGCGTCTCCACGATGACGTCCGTCAGCTTCGAGAACGGCACGGCGACATCCGTCGACAGACCGCGGCTGCCAGGCATCTGGCTCATCGTAGCGTACCAAGCCGCGTGGCGGCCGCTCCACAGCTTCTTGCGCTCCTCCGGGCTCGTAGCCAGCTCAATATCCTTCGCCTCGAAGTCGTTGGCGATCTCCACCACAACGGAGCTCTGCTCCTCCACCTCACCAGGCGAGCCGTGGTGCTCGATGAGCAGAGACGGCCGCACGGGCGTCTCCAGCTTCGAGTACTTGTTAATCGCCTCCACGGCGTTCTCGTCCATCAGCTCCATGCGCGCCACAGGGATGCCCATCTGCATGACGGTCGCGCACGTGTCGACAGCATTCTGGATCGAGTCGAACTGGCAAATCATCGTCTTCTCCGCCTCGGGGATACCGAACAGACGCAGCTCAGCCTCCGTGACAAT
>JAHWLF010000807.1:0-10996 GCA_024679295.1 Phytophthora parvispora
TATTTTTTCGACAATGTGAAAATTACGTAGGATCCTTGATCAAAACTGACACGCGTACCTTGAAAACCAACAATGTATCTACTTTTTTTTTCCCTCACCATATGCTGGGCTCTGTGGGAGAGGAATCTGCTTGCACGACCAACGTCATTCTGAAGCAGCTTCTGCCAACTGCGTGAGTCTCAAACTACATTCCAGTTCGAATTTCACGACAGCTACGAGAAGATTTGCCAGATATTGCATCTGGCGATTGAGATGATCACATTACAAATACAGACAAGATCACATCCCGCAACTTCTGTTGAACTGATTCGCTCCGCACCACTGCACACATTGACACCTGAAGACTTCCCTAGATCCTCATTTTGACATTCCACCACGAGGAACTCGGCGAATCGCAATCCATATCGATTTTTTGTGGCAAGAAACTCCAAGCACATTTGATCACATGATATTCCGTGGTTGACTCTGCCAGAAAGACACAGTTTTCAGGCACTGTGAATTGCTTCGCAATGGAGCAAGAATCGAACACCGTACGCGTCATCGGAGCGACGTCCAGACTACACCCTTGGACCTTGCAATAAGGTCAGTTCATCTCTGAGAACGTGATCAATGGGGTGGGTCGATTGAGCAAGCAAAGACAGCTGAGTGAGTTTGGCTGACTTTGACTTGAAATCAGCGCGTATACGTATGATAGATGCACCTGGAGGGCTCGGTCTCTGTAGTCGTTATGTAGTCAGGTTAGCATACGCGGCTTGAGTGCTTAAGTGACCACAGTGCCCCTCAATAATAATAAAAAAAAATCAGCGCGTATACGCCACTGTCTGCTTCTTAATGTGACGATTTCCGCGAAAATCAGGCCACTTGTTGGCATTGACGCACATTTTTAAAAAAAAAGTGTAGGTAGTTTGCGCCGGCCTGCCACGTTGCGAGACCCAAGAGATTGCTTTTTTTACCTGCTAAAAATCGGCTTTCGATAAAACGGAGGAATTTCGCTAAAAGGCTCTTGTGGAGCTTTGCCCGAGCTACGCATTCCAATTGACAAGGCAGATTTTCTCGTTAGCGACCACCGTTTGCCGTACTTTATTTTTCGTTTCCTCTTGCGGTCTTGGTTGCACGAAAGAGGCAATCTATCCGCCGTCCATTCACTTTTATCATGCCTTACATGCCCGGAGAGCAGGCCGTTCTGCTCCCCTCTCTTGCATGACTTGATCCAGCGTTTGGTTTTCAAGTGTGTGTAGTCGAGAGATGATGAACTCTTGATACATTCTGGCAAGGGATCGGAGCTGCGCGTCGCAGCTCTCGTCGGGGGCCAAGCGTTCAAATGTCGGGTTCATCATGACGTAGTTCAGACACAAGCTAGTGTTGTCGTTGACAGGCTGGATAAAGCCCCACCCTTGCTCGTGTGTCTTGACATTGTGCATTGCTTCCAAGTGCGGCCAGTCTCCGACAGAACTCCACACTTGGGCGACGCGGCCCTTCTCGATGAACTGCTTCATTACCATCCGCATGGTGCAGGCATAGTCTCCCACCACCACTTCATACTTCTGAACAGCGATGCGAGACGCCAAACCGAGCGGCAGATCCTAGTTCCAAGCCCACAAAAAGTAGTCATGGTTAGCCATACAGCCAAAAGCAGGCTACTAATAGAGGAACCTACGAGTTTGCTGACGGCTTGCTTCGTCCTCAGCGTGGCACTTTCATCGCTCTCAACATTTCTCCATAACGCTCTGACCAGAGCTCGGCTGGTGAATGGCGATAGAACTCGCGTGCGAGATTTCAACACGTTGCCGGATTTGACGCTTTCGTTACCCCTCGGCTGGCAAATGTAGGCGTCGGCCACTTCCGAGTCGCCCCCGTGGAGCCCCGCAAGGCGGAGAATGCGCTCCATATTGCGGTATTGTTCATCCACATCGCTTGCCATCCTCTTAAACAAAGCACCATCTTGTGTTGCGTCGAACGCGAGGTTCTGAACCATCATGTTCATCGAGCGTGGCAGCATTTGGACCAGCTCCTGAACCTGCTTACTCAGATTCAGCTCGAGTGCGCGCGTGTCCTCAAGACTCTGGCGGACCAACGACTTCAACTCAGCGTTCTGAGCCATGGAACCAAAGCTGTCGCGTGCTGTTTTAGTAGCTCGTTCGAGTTGGTGCTGAAGTTCCCGCTCTAGTTCCGCAGCTTCCGCCTGCAACCTCGCGATTTCGTGGCTTGGTCGATTGCGGTCTCGTCGCCTCTTCTTCCTGGGCTTCTCGTCGTGGACATCTTCGTCCAGTAGCTCGAAATCGGTGGACAAGCTGTTCGGCTCATTCCACGCGTCGTTCATGACCGACAAGAGCGCGTCCTCGTCCAGCAACGGCGAGCAAACACCGTCACCAAGCGCAGTTCTCTCCATCGTGGGGGAAGTCGATGGCTGTCACGACACGTGGACAGTACAGAGGGTTTTCGACAGATGCAAAGCACCATCGATGTGATTGCTGCATGGTGCTCTTGCCATCATCACCAGAGCGGTCGGTCATTTTTGCTTTGGCATCAAAGGCACGAGCATGGCAGACGAAGAGGATATCGCCCATGTTGTGGACTTGTTCCTGAAGGATATGGACGCGCTCGAGTCGAGTCAACCGGTAGCCAATGTTGTTCGACCGCAGATGAGAGCCCCTAGTCGAAGGACCCCTACGTGGTTGAAGAGGAAGCGGGAGCTGGCTGCTCTTCGGCAGCAGAGCGAGGCGATGGAGACTCGCGCAGTTTATCTTGAGCGACAGCAGGAGAAACGACGTCTGCAGCTCGGAATCACGTGGGACCAACTCGGCAAGCTGCACCAGAGTAAACTCTCAGCGGACAGGGAGGAGAAGCAGCGGCGAGCGGTCGAGGTGAAGAACGAGGCGTTAAAACGTCAACTGGAGACTTGCGTTCGAGTCTCGAGCGCAATTCAAAGGGCGATAAGCGCACATAATGAGGAGCTTCTCAAAGCAGTAGCACCTGTGAACATGGGGATGCTGCGCCAGTTGTCGATCAGCAGCTTCAGCGTGGTCAAAACCCTCGAAGATCAAGTCGACGATCGCTTTGAATGCTTTCAAACTGTTCTCGAGGAGCTTCGTCAAGCCTCGGCAACGTTGGATGAAGAACACGTCCGCACGTGCGGTGGGGATGAAGATACGGGCTCTGTTCTGGAGTACACGTGCACTCGTCTTCTTCCTTTCGATGTAAAAATCACTTGTGACGTGGCATGGAGTATCGTTGAGGAAGGAGGCGGGCCTCAAAAGCAGGCCTCGAGCGTTGTGAGGCGATCGAAAGACGCGCACGCAGTCGATTCACGTTTCGCGTTGCCTCTGGGCAATGATACAATCCTGGTAATTGACGTTCACTGCGTAGCCAAACGATTTATGGTTCCCGAAGGCTGCGCATTGCTGGCAGAGGCGTGTTCGGAGTGGACAGCTTACCACGAAGCATCAGTTCTATGGACCCGCCAGTCTCGCGAGTCCATTTGGTGCATACTTCGCGACGTTTCTCTTGCTGGAGACGCTTGTGGATGTCAGATCAGCGCCAAAGCGCGGAGTGAAGCTGTGCAGAAGCAAGAAACGTCTCCGATTCTCGTCGAGAACGCGATCGTCTCCTCTTTCTCCGAGCTCGTCAGCTCCCAACGTCAGTGCCTGGAGAATTTACTGTGGGATTCTGTACGTGGAGCCTCGTCCAAAGTGAGAAATATATAAATTGAAATACATGACGATCGTCCAGCAGCAAACTTCAGCTGATGTCCTCTCCGACTGCCCAAACCTGTCCAACTTCATCAATCCCCTGTCCCATCATAAAATAACAGTCGTCATGACGCACCCTCCCGGAGCACATGCGTCACCTTCGCCAAGCTGTAGCTCCGCCTCCACGGCGTCTTCCTCGCCGCAGCCAATTGCATCAACTAGCTCTTCATCTTGTGCATCCATGCAGACCTCTCCGACGTCTGAATTCAACGCAGAACCTTGTCAATCTCCAATCGCGCGAAAGTCTCCGATAAAGCCCCGCAAGCCCAAGTCGAGACGCGGCCGCAACCGCCCCATCCACGAGATCCAGCGCCTCGAGCGGCAGATCCCAGTGCTGGAGAGCGAAGTCCGCGCGCTCTGGGCCAGAGCCGATGAAATGCAACGTCAGGAGCTGCGGGCCAGAGCTGAAAACCTGCAGCTCCGCAGCCAGTTGAAGCGTAGCGTGGCCCAAGCCAAACTGCTGGAAAGCAAGCTGCAGCTCTACCAGAGCCAGAAGCAGAGCGTAGAGGCCTCCATGCTGCCATCTCTTGGAGCTGTGGGTCGCAATCTGCCCTATGATGCTCCAAAAGACGCGCAGATTCTTCAGATGCTGAGTAGAAGTGTTGACGAGAACTACAGCAAAGTGCAGCAGGTCTACCAGGCTGCGGGTTTGGAGGAGGTGAAGGCAGAGATGAGTGAGGCAAAGGTGCTGGAGACCAAGGACGGCAATGTGCTGCAGATCAGGTCGGTGGCGCTGCAGCCTTTCGACCTGGAGACGGTGTTGGAGGCCATGTGGAAGGCTCTGGAGGAGCAAACCGTGCTGAAGGACCGAGAGTGCAAGGATATTGTACGTGGAAGTGCTGTGCTTTTTCGTTGGTGATAGTTGATTCTTACTTTTGCGTTTTGTTGCAGGGTTTGGAGCTGGGGGAGGCGAGCCGCGTGATTGTTTTGAAGCGTGAGATTGTGTTGAGAGGGGGTGACGATAGAGAGGAGGACAGGGCGATGCTGTCGTGCACGATCCGAGTGGTGCTGAAGAAGTTCGTGGAGGCTGGACGGGAGATTCACGTTTGGGACGCGTTCGGGGATTGGTCTCGGGCAGTAACCACCCGGGAGTATGGGTGGGGCATAATGGCGCCGCTCGATGTGAAGATGGACGTCGGGGACATCACGTCCGTAAAGAATTGCATCTTCATGACATCCTCGACGCTGTCAGGAACAGAATTGAACGGTGTCGATCAGGCGGCTCAGCACTCAGTGACTCGGTTCTATACACAGATCATGGACGACCGCCGACGAGTAATCGAAAACGCACTGCTAGACCAAGTTCGTGCAGCGAGGAGCTACTCTCCGTAAGCTCAAAACCTTTTATCGACGATGCCCCTACGTGTTATTGTATGTACCGTAGAATTGTAGTGTGTGTGGTAAGTAGTGGTAGTGAAAACTCTGACAGTTATGTTGAATAAAGTGTAATGATCTACGTTCACCGCTTCGTGCTACCTAGTAGTGTCTGCACAACGCAGGATAGACGCCTGGTTTAAGTGCATGATGTTGCGCAACCTTTTGTTGAATGAAGCAAGCGCTGCCTCCTTCGTGCCGGCCGTCAAAGTCGTAGTAGGACCTGATTTCCTGTGGTGCATTCGGCAGTAGCTCTGGGTCACGGACGCGCCCAGCGGGTTCATCGGTGACGGTGAAATGATTGTCCAGCTGCGGTCTTCAAGTTGAAAACCTTCGCCTCGAACAGTCCAAAGCGTTGCTCCAAGCAAAATCGTTCGATCGCCTTGATCAAACCGCCGAAAGACGCTGACACCGTCGACGCATTGGGCCCCATCCAGCAGGACTGCCACGCAGTTCATCTCGTGCGACGTACACTTTTTCTTGCGGATCTATGCAATAAATCTTTGGTAAGTATTCGAATTGTCAGACATTTCCTTCGCCACACCACGCTGCACTTACGGTGCAAAACGAGGATTCTTTTGTGTCTTTGTCTGCCGCAGTCACATAACTCCACAGAATATCACTTGCTACTTTGGTCGAGCAAGCCATGGGTGTCACTAAAGATGTCTCGGCGCAGATCCCCACAGATTCATTCTGGGTCTGCTGGCTGCAAAACACAAGAGTGGACCAATCGCTTAGTGCCGGTAGCACTTTGTCCACTTCGAGCCGCATATCATCAACAGTATCCGACAGTTCTGCGAGAATGGAAGCGTTGAAGTCGAGTTGAATGGTACCTTGGCCAGCATTAGGTTGATCTCGGAACACGACTTCTATTCCCTGCCCGTACGACAACCATGAGCATCAACAAACTCAAAGGGGTAGTAGGTTACGCAGTCATACCTCTAATACGTTGCGCTTGGAGAGAAGGTTGCCCACTGAGCTACGCACTTGCTCCTGACTTTTCAAAATTGCCTTCAACTCCCGATTCAGACGTTCCGAGCGCCAGCGCTCTTCGCACTTTATCATTGCTGCTTTCTGCCAATGACCTGCTGAGTCCAATGCTGATATTGTCTCCATTCGCTTGTGACGGAGCTGCTTTAGCTCTGCCAATTGATTCTGCAGTAGCTTTAATTGTGACCGAAGACTTTGTAGCTCAGCTCTCTTGCGGCGCTGTAGATCGGTCGAGTATGGAACAAATCGGTCTTGAGGATGTTCCTTTTCCGCCTGCTGCTCCGGCCTTTGCTGCATTCTTGAATTCAATTCTTCGCAACCGCCAGTGACGAGTGCATCTACCTCTAGTATCTCCTCGATGTTCTCTCCAGAAGAGCTGCCGCTTTCGCAGCTATCCAAGGTATCCAGGAACGCCAGTACATCGCTCAGCGGTGTACCGGCCCCTTGAGGGATCGGTTTCTTCATCTTAGTGGTCTTTGCGTTTTGTATTGACTTATGCCAGGCGATGAATGGGTCTGAGAGTTCGGAGGCCTGCCTGCCACTGTCAAGATTATGCAGTTGGCTAGATTACTATTGTCCGATTACTGCTGTACAGCCAACGATATCTGCCAACCAGGCGGATATCCTAACACGATATTACCACACACGTTCAGAGGCCTCAGTCGTAGGATGACGGCCGTGCTCGCAAAGGTGCCCTGCCTAACAAACACTGCTGATATAATAACCCATCAGCGATAAGTACAGTGCACTTTGTTCTGTCCAACCTAACACGACACAGATTTCGATGCGTGCATGTATGCATATTTTACATATTGTTCGATGATGGAGTTGCTTGACAAGCGTAAACATGGTCAATAGGAAATGCACAAAGGAAAAGCATGAATGACAACCAGGAGTAACGCGTTCGGTCTTTTTGTTCAGACTGCCATAGAGACCGATCATTATTGAACAGGAAATGGTCATTGCTTAGCACTCGACGCTCATTGTAGACATTATTCCGAGGTAGTACCATCCTGTGCTCTGATTTCCTCCACGTGATCCCATCGCCAGCTACGCCTGTACACACCAGCAGTTATTGTCTAGCCTCCGAAGTTGAAGTGGAAGGTACGTCCACCCTGCTGGAAGAAGTGGGCATTGCTGAAGGGGTTGCCGCGGTATTGTTGCTGTTGCTGCTGCGGGTTGCCTGAAACGTCCTCGCCTCGGTCGTACATTGCACGGGTTTCCTCGTTGGACAGAATTTCGTACGCCTCCGCAATATCGTGGAACCGTTTTTCGACTGCTTCGCGCTCTGCTTCATCCTTGTCAGTGTGCTTGTCTGGATGCCATTCAAGAGCCTGTTTTCGGTACGCCTTCTTGATCTCCTTCGCTTCTGAGTTCCGTGCTACACCCAGAATCTTGTAGTAGTTCTTGGTCTTGCTCTGCTTGAGAGCCGCTTCGGCTTGGGCCACCTTCTCCTTGAAGTCGCGATTCGAGTCATCCAACTCCGACGCTCGCTTCGCTGATCGGACGGCCTCTTCGTATAGCTCTAGCCCAATCTGCGCTTCGCTCAGCTTGGCGAATGCCTGGGCGAAGTTGTCGTCAATTTCCACAGCCTTCACACAAGCGTCGCGCGCCTCGGAGAAATGCTTCAGATGCAACTCGCTCGTGCAGAGCTGCAGGTAGAACTCTTTGTTCATGACCGCGTGCTCGGGGTCCACCTCCAGCGCCGCCTGCCAGTCTTCCACAGCCTCTGCGTGCGCTCCGCGCTGCATCGCCTCCTCCGCCCTGTTCACGTACTTGAGCACCTTCTTGAGCCTCCGGTACAGCGTCTTGATGGCCTTGTGCTCCGGGTCCGAGTGCAGACCCTGTCGATAGTGCGACTGCGCCGCCTCCAGCGACTGCTTGTCTCCGAGCGAGTACAGCACTTCTCCGCGCATCTGCAGCGCGATCAGATTCGACGGATCCAGCTTGAGAATGGTGCCGAGGTCCGCGATGGCGTCGTACGGGTTCTGCAGCGACACGCTCAGCTGCGCGCGCTCCAGCAGCAGCGGCACACTTGAGATGGCCGAGCCTTCCAGCACCTGCGTCAGGTACGTGTAGGCCGCCTGGTAGTCTCCGCGGCTGTGCGCGCGCTCCGCCTCGTCAATATACGCCGCGCACTCCCTGCTCTTGTCCAGCTGCTCCGCGCCCGCCGCATCCTTCGGGTACAACCTATAACCAGTAAGAAATCATGAAAAAGTAAGCAGACAACGCAAAAAAAAAAAACTTCAGCGTGCGCGCAGCCTACTCCACGAGGTGCTGGAAGTCCTGCGAGGCCTCGGCGCACTGGCCCAGCATCATGAGCAGCTTGCCGCGCTGCAGCAGGCCCTGCTTGTACTTGGGGTTCACGTCCAGCGACGACGACAGGTCCGCCAGCGCGTGGGAGTACTTGCGCTCGCTCAGGTACGCGCGGAAGCGCTTGTACAGGTTGCGCTCATTCGCGGGCTCGAGCTCGATGAGCTTGGACAGCAGCGAGATGGCCTGCAGCACGTTAAACAAGCAAAAAGCACATAAAAATTAGCTTAAGTCTGGTTAAAGTGACGTTAATATCTAGCGTTCCGCACCGTCTTCATGTCGCCGCCGGCGAACGCGTTGTCCGCCGCCACGCGCACCTTGGCCACGTTGTCCTGGCTGGCCTCGGCGTGCTGAATTACGGCGGATAATGCAGCATTTAACGGATTATTTAGGGTCAGAAGCAGACAAATGGGGATATCTCGGCGTGCAGGTGGAGTTAGACCGCGCGCGTTGCTGCGCTGGGCGCGCGTTCAGCAGGCACGTACGGTAACGGCGCAGACGGCGACGATGGCCGTCGCGACGAGCCCCAGGACGCGCATGACTCGCGAGGTATCCGGTCGACGCGTCGAGTTGTGATTGAAATCCTAAAGTGGCTCATCGCGGCGCCGATGACTTGGGGTTTGTATGGTGTTAATTTCGGTACTATTTTCGGACCGATGGTACGGCACTTCCACGTGTTCGCGCTTCGATCTACTGTGCACGACTTCTTGGGATTCGTCTGGCGGAGCTGCCTGGCGTCGCGTTCTCGAATATTCGACAACGAAGCGGAAGTGTTCTATTATGGATATATAGAGTTGTTGTAGCAACCACCTGCGCCGTTGGCAGTAAATTCGAAAGTGAAAGGAAGTCCTGCTGTCTTCGGATGATGAATACTTGTTCAAAACTCAACATCTAAAGAACACACCAAGATATGTTTTTGCTCAAGTAGTGACTCACCACTGGTGGGAGGGACATTACATTAAGCTTAACCGACCTTGCGCTCGTGAGCTGGTGAATTTGTGGACAGGGGCCAAGCTAAACATCCAGGCCTCGAAGTGCTTTACTCCATCCTATCGACGTCCTTCGTCATGCGAGCCAATTGGAATACTAATACAGAGAATAGAGACAACTCATTGCGGTGGTGCATGTACGTTGCTCGGGTACAATTGGATGAGTTTCTTGTTGGCTAGGAAAAGGATTGAGGCAGTCTCGGTTTCGGCAGCGGATACACTTCAGTAAACCATAGCAAGCGTGTTATTCGAATCGCTGTTGTTCCACCGGAGAGAAGACGGAAGACGGTGAAATGGGAGGTGGCCCAATTCAACTTGTCTTAAAACACGCACTACTAGCCGTAGCTCGAGGAGGGACATCTCACAGACAGAAAACTTCTTATAGACGATAGACGACGGAGACAGAACCAAGTGCATACTCCCTTAGCACTTGCCGTTGTGCCGCACCTTCAATTGCAAGAGCTGGAGGCAGTTGGCGTTGTCGAATTCGCATTTGTTCTTGTAGGTAACTTTGTTGCTCCCGCAAACAGGATTGTTTTCGTAAGAGCACTGAGTCAGGGAGCAGTTGATGTAGCCTTCAGCGGAGCTATCTGCGGAGATGCCAGCGATAGCGAGCAACGCGAGAACAACCAGAACAGTGAACTTCGTGGTGCTTGAGCTGGTGATCGGTCTTCACAGCAAACAGAAAGTGGCGGCGGACAAATGTTTGCCGCCTGGAAGTTCCATGTGCTCAGGGGTGCTGACGCCAGGAAGTATGATCGGTTTAACGCGAACCGTGATAACGCGAGTCTAGGTCGACGGCACTACCAATTCCTTGAATACTGTACGCCCTCTGGGAGTTCTTCGTGTTCTTTGTGTACTTATCCAGCGGCAATAGGTGCTGGTGGCTGTAACGCAAAGCTTATGAACGAAATAACGCAAGCCCCGGTTTTTGAGTACAGGCAGCCACCACAGGGCTGCATGTGGGTATTCTTGCAACGTTAGGTACTGAACTTGCTTTTGTCGATCTTGAATTGGCAATTGTGTTTCTTCGTACAGAATCTGTAAAGCAAGTGTGTCTAGCTCCGAGTCCCCCCAGTTAGCAAAAACGGTTTGATTTTGCACTGCGTTTGCTTTGGCGTCGCCTCAACACCGCGCGTGTGGACTTCATGTGTTGGTACCAGCAAACCTGGTAAAGACAGTCGATCATCGACTAGCGCCATAACCCGACATTGTTCATCCTTAGTGCTCGGTTGTAGGACTCAACGCCAAGCAGCCGTAGCAAAGATTTCAATTGCCGCCACATCAACATCTCCTGCCGGTACTGTACAGTACATGTACTGCTGGGATCACTGGGTCTCTGTCTGCAGCCCCGCCTGCAGCGCCTCCTTGAGCATCTCGAGAGTGTCAGCCTTGGCGGCGGCCTGCGCGCTCTCGTCCTGGCACTTCTCCAGCTGCGCCTTGGTGAAGAGCTCCGGGTTGGAGCCGCCTTCCTCGTCCAGCATCCGCAGCACCTGCAACGGGATGTCGGCGTGGTAGTCGGCGGCCGCCGCGTCCGCCGCCTTGAGCAGCTCCACGTAGCGCGCGGCCTTGTCGCTGAGG
>JAHWLF010000808.1:0-10986 GCA_024679295.1 Phytophthora parvispora
TCCCAGTACTGTTAGGAGATGCGACTACATCTTGAATACACGCGCGTGCAATAGCCACCTTTTGCTGAGTCTGCGAGCTCTATCCGCTTGGAGAAGAGCTGCACCACGGAGAAGCAGGTCCTTGTGCGCGTCGGCGTCCACCTCGGCCACCACCACGCTGTCCGTCTTCTTGAAGGCTCTGCTCGCCAAGGTATCCCCGCCCAGCTCCAGCGCGGTCGCCGGTATGGATATTGCTTGCTGGCAACAGACTTTGCCAGCGAGAGCCCGTTGTTGGCTCTTTTCTAGGAATAGCACCTATCGAGTGCCGGCCACTAAAACGCGCCTGTCGCGGTAAGACAGCCATTTCCCAACTTTCTCACTAGTGCTAAAGCGACAGGGGAGGCGGCACCATGGCGGACGCAGCGAGCGCGGCCGCGAGCGTGACGGACAAGGCCGCCACCGAGGACCTGACGCCGTCCACGACCATCCTGGACGGCATGCGCGTGTACTTCGTGATCGGCGCCGTGGGCTGGATGGCCTTCGAGGTGGGGCGCGTCAAGCTGCAGCGCGCCTTCTACTGCCGCGAGGACAAGCCCGAGACCACCAACGCCATCGTGGCGCGCTGCCGCAGCGCCAAGGTGTTCGCGTGGCTCAAGCTGCTCTTCTTCACGCGCGACGACGACATCCTGGAGCAGTGCGGCATGGACACGCTCTTCTTCCTGCGCTTCCTGCGCCTGTGCGAGAAGGTCACGGCCGTGGGCATTCTGTGCTCGGCCGCCAACTTCCCCATCTACTACTACGCCAAGCGCGACTCGCTGGACGCGCTCTACCGGATGACGCTGTCTCACTTGGACACGGACGAGATGTGGCGCTTCTGGTTCACCGTCATCACCATGTACCTGGTGTCTCTAACCGCGTGCTTTTTGCTCTGGAAGGAGTACGAGGAGTACATCCGCCGGCGCCACGAGTTCATGTCGCGCAAGCACACGCAGCAGTACTCGGTGGTGCTAAACGGGTTGCCCCCCAATCTGTGCACCCAGCAGACGCTCCGCAACTACCTGGAGTTGCTTTTCCCGAAATCCGTCTTGCACGTGTATGTTGCACTCGAGTGTCGCGACTTGGAGAAACTGGTTGCCGAACGCGTTAAGGTGCGCAACAAACTGGAGCACGTGCTGGCGCAGAGCGCCAAGACGGGCGACCGGGTCATGACCCGCGACAAACTGCTCGGCGGCGAGCAGGTGGACGCCGTGGAGCTGTACCAAGAGCAACTTAAGGAGTTGAACACGGCCGTGGAGAAGGAGGTGCGCGCCATTCTGCGCAACCAAGCCGGGGTCGCCCGCCAATTGGTCGAGTCCAGCGGCGACGACGAGACTTTGAGCAGAGGTTTTAACCAGAACTTCGACTCGGCCAGGAGCATCAACTTCGCCTACAAGGAGGAGGAGCTGGACGGCGACGCGCTCGAGTCACGGTACATCAAGTCTCTAAAGCGACAGGACAAGAAGTCGGTCGGGATCATGCGGCCTGCGGGCTTCGTGACCTTCCGCAGCCTCAAGGCCGCTCAGTCCTGCACGCAGATCCTGCAGAGCGCTGATCCTACCCAGATGCACGTGGAGGCCGCGGCCCACGCCGACGACGTGGTGTGGGAAAACATCGGACTGTCCAAGAACATCAAGGACACGTGGTTCCTCGTCTCCATGGCGCTCAGCACCGCCATCATCCTGCTCTGGACCGTGCCCACGGGCCTCGTGGTGTCCTTCGCCAAGGTGTCGACGCTCGAGAAGCAGTGGTCGTGGCTGGCCAAGGTGATTGAGGACAACCCGTGGGTCAAGTCGCTGCTGGAGCAGCTCTCGCCGCTGATGCTGTCCGTCATGACGGCGCTGGCCCCGATCATCTTCGGCGTTCTGTCCAAGCGCGAGGGCCACGCGTTCGCGTCTCAAGTGGACGCTTCGCTGCTAAACAAGCTGGTGATCTATCAGATCTACGTGACGTTCCTGCTGCCGATCATCGGTGGTACCGTCATTGATGCTGTCATTGGCTCGAGTGACACGAATCTGACGGACGTGAGCGCCATCCTCAAGCTCATCAGCGACTCCGTAGCTGTGCAGTCGTCCTTCTTCATCACCTATCTGCTGGTCAAGACAGGACTGAACCTGACGTTGATCTTGCTGCGCGTGACGCCGATCATCAAGGCCGCCATCTACCAGGTGTTTGCACCCAAGCTCACGCCCCGTGAACGCTCGTCGCCGTGGTTTGGCCTCACGTCGCTGGCGAACCCTGGAGACTTTGGTGCGTCCGACCAGGTGTCCGAGTACTACCTGGTGCTGATGCTCGTGCTGGTGTTCTGCGCCATTGCACCGATTCTCAACTACTTCGCGATGCTGTACCTGGTGCTGTCGGACTTTGTGTACCGCTGGGCCGTCATGTGTGTGCATGACCCGTCGACGCAGACGTCGGGCACGTTCTTCCCGTCGCTGTACCGCTTTATCGTCGGCGCCCTCATGTTCGCGCAGATCATCATGGCGTCGGTGCTGGCGACCAAGCAGGTGGCGCTGCCGGCGACGTTCTCAATTATTTTGCCGTTCCTGACGCTTGCGTTCCACCTGTTCGTGAGCTCGCGCTACCCGAAGATCGCGCTGAACCTGCCGCTGGATCAGGCCGTGATGGTCGACTCGCGTCGCTCGCGCCAAATGCAGGACCTGGAGCGCGTGCTCGAGGACATGTACATGCAGCCTGCGATGCTGGAGCGCGGCCCGCTGGAGCCGGACTACCAAGGACTGTCGAGCGATCCGAACCCGGAAAACCAGCTCGCGTCACCTCCGCCTGTCGAGGTTTGTGCATTGCGGGAAGAAGCTGACAATGAAAGCAACGTCTGACGAGTGGTTGTTGTTGTTGTTGTGTGTTTGCCATCGCAGAAGGACTCGTTCCGGTCGCAAGACAAGCAGATCTTCTCACCGGTATAGATTTGTACACGTTTGTGTCCTCGGCGCTAGTCGCGTTGGGCGTTCAGCGCCAACGGTCGACGTTGCGCGATTGTAATACAGCATTTCGATAGCCGAAAGCTTACTTACATTTTGTCTGTCCTGTGCTTGGCTCGACAGAACAACGCTCAAGGAAGCCACCCCGCGGCTTACGAGCGCATGGAGAGCGAGCGCCGAGACCGCCGCCACGACTCCGTGGGCGGCCTGGTATGATTTGGCGTCAGTCTGACTGACCAGCGCTGGTAATAGGATAACGCGCGCCGCTGACCACCTGCTCGCGAATAAAACTTATGTATTGCTGCCGAAAGTTTGTTGTGCTTGTTTACCAGGACGGCGCGGCTGACGGGTGCGCCTTATGATCAGATATTTTGGCGCCGGCTTCAACACCGAGCTGTGCAACAGTGTCTACTATCGCATTCGACACCGAGTTCAGAGCGCGATGGGCCTGGAGACATATCAGCGACTTGAGTTGAAGCTCTCTCTCCATGTAGGCTTCATGTAGCCTTCACCCAGAATCAAGGCGGCGATAGTCAGCCGGCGGATTTCCAATGCGCTACGATCCAGCTCGAGACGCGCCTTCGCTTGCTGGCGTGGGAATCAAGACAGGCAGCAGCCGGAAGGGGTCGCAAGTGCGCGGCGCACTCGCTCGGGCTGATCAAGCAAGTGCACTGGGTCTGGCTACCTTTCGACCGTTATCGGTCCGTTACATTCCGAAGCTTCTAAAAATCCGTCACCAGCCAATCACAGCCCCTGAAATCGAAATTTAGAACCTTTTTATAGAGCCCAGCGGGGACCGACGAATAAGAAAGGGGGTCAATGCGTGCACGCTGCCACCGCTGCACTTTCCGACTTGAGCTGTACCACACGACACCTGCCTGGAGGCCCACCTGACACCTGCGCTGTTGACCAGCTGCACGAGCTCTATTGCCTTCCGTTGCAACAGTCACCGCCGTATATTGCTCACGCCAGCCTGTCCTGCGGACTTCAGCTGGATCCGCTCAAGGCAGAGAGGATCGCGCTCTGGTCGTGGCAGTTGGCGCCCGTCACTACCGACTTGGCGCTTGCCCGCGTGCACTGCACAGGTCTCGCCGTTATTGCGGTGAGCAGCCCTCGTCACCTCCCTCGGTGGACCCACTGCCATGCACTCGCCGCTGGCAGTCTCGCAGATCTCGCTGTCGCAGTCCAACAGCTCCTCAAGCCGCAGCCAGGCCAGCCGCAGCAATGACAGCAGGATGTTTGACGTCGAGTCCCCGTCCGCTGCGTCCGCCGCCAAGGACTTTTTGTACCAGAGACAGCTCGCGCCGAACGCTGTGCCACTGCTCGTGAGGCTGCAGCGGCATCGGATACTGTGGACGGCGGTGCTGGGCGTCTCGGTGATTGTGGTGGCGATGGTATTTCTGCAACGAGGCATCGTGCTCAAGTCGTACGCTCTCGGCAGCAATGGAGACATTGGGGATGATGACATTGACGCGTACAATTTTTACGTCGGGCTGTGCACTTCGGTGCTGGTGAAGCCCTTACTTGAGTTGGTCGGAGCAGTTGTCCCCGCTGTGCTGCTCTGCTTTCTAACCGAAATGACGATGCAGGAGACGTCTTCGCGCCGAACGAAAATCATTTTGGCTTTGCTGGGCAATGTGGTGCTGTGGTTTCTCCTGAACGGATTCATGGCGATGTATGTGAGCGAGGAGGCTGCCCAAGTCGACGCTGCTATTGGTGAAAGTGATCTCGCTCAGTACGAGAGCTCCTCGTTCTCGGATTCAAATGGAACATCGAGCGCGGATACGATTCTTCGGAGTGCCATGCAGATGCCTGACGCGACAGCGGAAAACGCGGTAGGACAATGCAGCCGACCGTCTCCGCGAAGGCTTCCAGCGCAACTGAGCTATGGGTTTCCGTCTCGTCAGTGGCTCAGTGAAATGCTTCCGTTTGCGCCGGAGACCACAAGCACGAACACACTATCCGTTCCCCTGAGCGATGGAGTTGATACTACCCAAGCGCTAACGATGCCAATGAAATTGACCGCCGCACGAAATCTCGTAGGATACGCTCTACGCGCCACAGACGATTTCTATCGTGAGCAAGATGTTGCAGCCAACGCCAGCACGTTTGAACTGCTTGATCTTCCAGCGGATTTCGAGTCCTCGTCTTCCGAGGACATGAGTATGGTTCAGGCACTTGTACAGTCCACCAATACTACGCTGAGCCTCGCAGTGGAAACTCGTGCGCATTTGCGAAACTTTAGTGTTGCCGAGAGCAGCGTGGAGTTCGTGCAACTTCCGTGGACGACAGACAGTGGCCCGTTGGTTTTCGAGGGTGTGACGCTCGAGATTCCGATGGGCGAGGACTTTTTGCGTAGAAATATCACGCTGGTTAACGATACCACACAGTCCGTCTTGTATGGACCCGAGGTGCTTAACGGGTTGTTTGAGATCAACGCGAAGGAGGAGTGCGGTCGATATGGATGTGTAGTGAGTCCAGTGGGAGCCGCGCTGACTACGGCCCCTGCTGATGAAGGCAGCCAAGTCCGTGCTCTGCCAATTTGCTTAGACGCCGAGGGAAACGAAGACTACAAGGCGACGATGGACGTGGATGGTAGCGACTGTGAACAGCGCTCCAACAACTCTATGCTTGTCCTCAGTTTTGCGAAGAGAATTGTTGGAGACGCCATCAGCTCGTCGCTGGTGAATAACTCGAACGGTGACGCGCTTGTTGTTATGCTAACGAACGCGCGTAAAATTTACCAGGTGACTGCAGGTCGGTTGTCGTGGGAAACGACAGACCTTGCTTCCAAGTATGAGGCTTCGTGTGAAGCTAGTGATTGCAGTGGACTTGCGTTTCCGCTATCTAACGACGATCAGCAGGTTATTGTCGGTGCTGAACATTTGCCAGCGAGCAATTTGACAACTTATTCTCCGTCGCTGCTGCTGTGGACACCTCTCGTGACTTCTAATGTGCAGGAGGTGGATAAGAGCGATATTCTCAAGAGCGATTTTGTATTTCCTAACAATTTTGACGACAGTACTGGGTGGACCCCAGTAGATGGATCTCGATGTGAACGCGAGCGTGGAGCTTTCATGGATCGTGTACAGAGTTCGCACCTGTATTCAGAGCGATCTCTGCAGCCAGCGTACCAGTCGGCTCTGTTTTGGCTGTTCCAGCACGGCGTGGTGAAGCAGAAGCTGAGCAAGACGACGCTGGCGTTTGATGCCAACGTCAAATATGTAGATGTGACGCTCTCGGTCCCTCAGCTTTCGGTCACCCTCACTTTTGTTGGCTGCGCGATGCTGCTGCTCATGAGCGTGTTGATATTTTTCGGAGGCAAAAGCCGTGAGGCCGAGGTCGAGCGGCATTTCAAGCCGCACCACTTGGCCCGTGTACTCCTGGACGACGAAGCGTTCTCGCACAGACTGCTCAAGTGCGACCTCCTCAACATTGGCAACAAGTATTTGGACAGCTCCGAACTGCTCGATCAGTTCGAGATCAGCGGATTGGCTCTGCGGCATCGCAAGCGGCCATCCGACGTGCTGATTGTGCCCAAGGGCCAGCAGTCTACGACAGCATCCGCCGCATCAAGTCAAGCGGTGCACATCGTGTAAGTAGCGTTATAACATTATAGACTTAATTTACTATCCCTTTAAGCTTTGTGCTGCCAGCGCGTCTATCCTTGAGCAGCAAAAACGTTGTCCTCGTCTTAAACATCATGAAGCATGACGTATATGTAAAACACCTTCGTGAGTCTGAGGCTACAATGCAGACGGAAGACCTACGCGTACACGATCCTAAACTTTTCGAACGCGTAGAGGAACACAACCATCTCAAGTTTGCTTCCGGTATTAGGATCTCCCCAGTCTGGAAATGGTGGCGCCGAGCTGTCAACCTCCATGCGACAGACATCCTGCTCTTCTAGCAGAGCGGTGCTGAGCACCTCTTGGGCGACTTCGTCCAGGTCGAGTCCCAACGAGCTGAGTCTCTCGCCATCTTGGCAGGATTTGGCCGGAAGCAGTTCGCTAGTCGAATCCACTTCACCATTCGCCCATTGCAGTGCCGGGACTTGACTGCAGGTGCTGTACACGTGCTGCTTCGTGAACGCGTCGACCAGGTTGACCCCCAATTCCACTTCCATGTCCACGTCTTCTCGCTCCGGTTCCTCGTTGAACACATCGTCCGCAACTGGCTGGGCGGGGGCTTGCATCTTATCGGCTTTGGTAGGGCGAGTCAGGAACGTTTTCGTCCGCTCGGGTGGTGGTCGAGAAGCGAACTGTCGGTGGAGCAAAGGCCGCGAAACCCAAAGGGACGAACGGCCGTGCATCCATCGAAAAGCCGAGCGAAACACCCACCGCCATGAAGCCTGCGGCAAGTAAGTGTGCAGACCGAGCTCGGCGTCGTTCGTGAGCGTCTGTGTTGAAGTCTGGCGCTCCCGTAACGGAAGTCCGTCAACGGCTTGCCCATGGCAACAACGTACACCTCGCAGGCATGGTCTGCCGTGTCGATGAGGTTCTGGGCAATCAAGTTGGTCAGTGCCTGCGTGCAAACACGAATCACGCTATCAGTGTCTGCAGTTGAGCCGGGCACGGGGCCTGCATAATCGCCTACAGCATCGTAATCGTCCGCGCGCTTTCAATTTTCAAAAGCAGGGGTAGAGGTTCGCCGCTGCTGGAGGAAGACAAGCGCCAACACGCATCGACATTGATGAGGTGCTCCTGGATGCAAACTACAGCATTGGAAGCCATGTTCTGCTGGGGCGACTCGATCGACGCTATACATGTATATTCCACGCTGCTATAACAATTCATTTAGATACAAACGCTGTGGGTGCTTTCAAACTTGCAGAGGAAGGGCTTTGGCAGTGTCAAAGCCCTTCTTCTGCAGGTCAATGTCAGCGACGTCTTGCATGCGTCTTTTTCTTTTCAGGATAATCAACCGCCATTTCTGTAGCGCTCAACACGGATTGTCGATACAAAAATTACGAGGGCATTGACGGTGTCGTATAAATTTTGGTCTCCGAAATACCATTCATTTCAACGCTAGTCAACTGGTACACACAGGTAACACGCGTATAATATCTTCGTGAAGGATACTAAACTACAACTAAAAATTATGAAAACACGCATGATTTTTTTTTTGGGGGGTGGCAGTACCATTTTGGTGCAAATTTTTGGACAACAGCTACACTCATAGAGACCTTTTGTTGGAGAAGTTGATCTAAGATCTTACAGCACGTATGGGGGAGGTGAAACCAAGAATTTGGACCCTACACAAAAGTTTCGCTATTCGTTGCTATCATCGCCACTTGTTTACATGACGCATACGGAGAGACAATCGCTTGTGGTGCAATTTAAAAGCCCGTGTATCCTGCTTCGATGATTATGGACGAGCCGGATCTCCCACACGAAAGTAAACTTAACGTCAGCAATGACATTGTGGTGGTCGTCGGTGGCTGAGTCGGTACGAAATTCACACGAGGCACATAATCGTTAATTTGCCGTAATCGAGTATTTTTTTGTCAGCTTAGGCCGTCCCTAAAACTGGGCAGGATCTCATTTTCGTGTTCGATTCTTAGAGCACGGAAGTCTCCAGACCATGGCAGAGGAAGAAATGGCAATAGAAGCAGCCATTGCTTTCGTCAAGAGCATCAATGTCGAAGCGATAAATGGCGACACGGTAGAAGGAACAACGTCTGACCAAGACGACAGTGATGGCACAACCACAGACAGCAATGCTAGTCCTCACACCGCATCTGCACCAGATCGAGCAGGATCTAAAAGACGATAGCTATTGCACCGCAAGAAAAAGGAAGCCAGAATTCTGCGTAATGAAGTACGAGTTTTAGAGGAATGGCTGACGCATCTCAAGCGAGCTCACTCCATAGCGGAGGACGGCACCTCCCCGGGTTGCTGCGACCAGGGTGGAAATGTGTCCCACAACCATTGGGCTGCCAAGGCAATGGAGGAATTTCGCGAACGTCGGCACACTGAGAAACTCAATAGCACGTTGAAAGCAATCCAAGCGAGTCACGTATCTATTGGCAAATCAATTCTTGCTGTTCTAGAGAAAGCGTCTGCTATCCATGTAAGTGGCATATACTTGAAGTATTCACTGTTAAGGCAACGCTAACCTGAGGCATGCTGGGGTGACATTATGTGCAGGAGACGGACTTCGTACTAGCGCTACATACGAGATCCCAACGTTCGCTGCTGCAAAGCAACTTCACTGTCGTTTACCAGCTTGAGGAAATGGCAGCAAAGCTCTATCTTGAATGGCTAGCTGCCGCTCCTAATGAGGAATTGTCGAGCTGTGCGTATGGCATGCCATTGCAAGACGAAAACGTTAACAATAATGTGGTACGAATAACTTCAAGGGTGCCCGTTGGATGCTTACCAAAGGAGGCGAGCGATATCGCATGGAAAGAGCTGAAAGCTAGCTGCACAGACGGAAGTGCTTCACACTATGTAAGTCCTCGCTGTGCATCTTGCGGTATAAGGAGGTCGTGTTTTGACGTGAGTCGTTTTGTAGATCAACGCAGCGAAAAAGGATACAACTTTTAGCTGCTTCAGTTTGACACTCAAAAGTGGATCCGGTATGGTGGCAGCCGAAGGCGTGCAACTTTTCCAAAAGTTCCAAGCTGAAGGCGGCGTTGTGCATGTTTGGGTTAGCGACTTGATTTCGCCTACCGGGAAAACTACTGCTCGTGCCCACGCTTGGATGACCTTTTCAAAATTGGCAAGCGATCCCGAGTATCAGAGCGAGATTCAATTTAACGCTCGCGTCTTTTACAATGATGACGACAAGGCCCCAGTCCACAACTTGAATGGCGGCCGCGTTCGAAAGACGGTCCTGGAGCCATGGAGCCTGGTAATCCGCGAGTTCGCTCTTCATCTTCAAGAGGCGGTGGTTCAGAAAACGGAAATCAGTGAAACTACGAGTTGAGCCAAAGCGATATACTATGATACTGCAACTCCGAGTGTTGTGGGAGGCATGATGGCAGGCCCCTGTAAACGCAATTTTGGCCTCCGTAATCGTAGATTTCTCGTAATCAAGGTTTCGTTGGTGTGACTCAAAGCCACCAGTAGTTCATTTTCAAAGTGGATCCGTGGGGGGTTTCAGGGCGTTGTTATGAAGCCGCCCCAAGATGAGGACACACTGCTCGAGGCTGCTACTGCTGCCTTTCTGGAAAGCTTGAATAGTGATGAAACAGATCCTGGTATTTTAGAAGAGGATACGGATGCTGACAGTACTCAAGGTCTCTCGAGCATCAAACTGAAAACACCAAGGAAGAAGCCTAAGCGGGTACGGAAATACAAGCCCGGGTACTCAACGGAACAAAGTCGGCGCAAGAAGGCAGAGATGCTTGCGCTTCGGGGCCAAGTCAACGGAATGGAGGCGTGGGTGGCCCATTTATTGCGCCGGAGGCCTAGCCGGGAGGAGGATGTGGGTAGTTCCACCAGGCAGCACTCGGGAGCGTCCAATAAACAAGAATCCCCCGTTGTGCTGGAAGCTGCAGCAGGTGCCATGAAGGAGTTTCAAAAGAGACAGCAGTCTGAGAGCCTGAACCACGCGCTGAAACGGGTTCTTGAAGATCAAGTCAAGGTCAAAGATGCAATTCTCACGATTCTCCACCAAACGCCCCCACTCAGCGTACGTATTGTACTCCGCACTAATCTTACGTTGCATGGGATGTTACTGATGTGATGGTATGAATTATGCCAACAGGAAGCGGACCGGAGAAGTATGAGTCCGCTACCACTGTCATTGAGCCCGCCTGCGCTCCTGCGAGTAGACAATTCCCCTGTGATAATCGACCAGCTCGCAGAGCAGGTATCGCGTCTGTATCTCGACTGCGACTCAGTTTTCCCCAGACAACGCATGCCATCATTTGGCTGCAAAATGCAGACCACGTACCACAACTATCGAGGTAGAATGATGAAAATCGTGGCGAAAGCACCGGTCGGTTGCTCCATGCAGCAGGCTAGTGATACGCTGTGGCAGGAGTTGAGTACCATCCGAATTTACTCGGACAAAGTCTACCGCT